>PVHX01003835.1:68056-136364 GCA_004024805.1 Geosciurus inauris | reverse complement strand
AGCAGCCACTTCAATGTTTATAGCAGCACAATTCACAATTGCAAAACTGTGGAAGCAACCCAGATGTCCTTCAATAGATGAATGGATAAAGAAACTGTGGTACATATACACAATGGAATATTATTCAGCAATAAAAAAGAATAAAATTATGGCATTTGCAGGCAAATGGATGGAACTGGAAAGCATTATGCTAAGTGAAATAAGCCAACCCCCAAAAACCAAATGCCAAATGGTCTCTCTGATTAGTGGATGCTGATGAATAAGGGAGGTGGGAATGGGAAACATAAGAGAAATAGAGAAACACTGGACGTGACATGGGGGAGGCGGGGGGCAGGAAAGGGGAATGGGTATAGTAAAGATGGTTGATAAAAAATATATGTAAATATATATATATATATATATATATATATATATATATATATATATATGTTGGGGGCAGGCTCTCTGGGCCGGGAGCTGCCCCGCCCTTTCAAGATGGCGACCTGGCTGTATGCCAGAAACTTGCAGTAAACAGGTGGACAACTTAAGGAAGTGCATAGCATTGGCTGGTGGTAACATCACTGTGCATGCTCAGCTCGTGGGCAATGCCTGCTCTGATACACGCCTGTATTCTGCTCATGCATTCCCCTCGTGCTTGACAACGCTATTCCTGGTAATTGGTTGTAACTCTGCTCTGTAATACTTCCTGCTGTATGAAAAGTATATAGAGGGAGGCTGGGAAGAGAACAGGGGAGAACGAGAGAGAACAAAAGAGAACCAAGGAAGGCAAGAAGAGCGCTCAACAAAAATAAAGATTGCTTTCTGAGAATAATGGTGTGATTATTGTCTCCTGCCGGCAGGCGATAATATGTATATATATACTGTTCATTGAAAGTGCATATAAAGATGTTTAATATGAAGAATGTAACCTGCTTATAATTTTGTGCAAAGTTAGAAAAATTATGATTGTAACAATATTTTTTCTATTTGCCTCAACAAATGTTTTCAGTGAATAGTGTGTACAGCTTCTGAAAATTTGGTTTTTTTCTGTTATGTTTGATAACATGTATTAAAATGCAACTTTTGAGAAAAAAAAAGAATTAACATTTTACCTGCAAGGTAACTATGAAGAAAATATTCTATACATTATTACAACAAATTTAACTTATAAACTCAATTGGACTTTAAAAATATGTGTAAAAATTGCTTTCCTTTCCTAAAATGTGTAAAATTTAAACTTTCTAATTGAAGCACATCCCTCCTTGAGCAGGCAGTTTGGTGAATTATTTCTGTTGATACTATAGCCTACAGTTAACTATTCTTGAGAGTTTTATAAGATGGGCATTTATCTTCCACTTTCCTATTTTTGCTAGATTTCCTTGTTCACTCTGAGAGATCCTATTAAATTACTAAATGTGTCTTTTATAATTCTTGAAGTTTCACAATAATTTATTTGTTTTATATATACATTCAGAATAATAAATTTATTCCTCTAAATACTTTGCAATTTAACTTTAATGACTCACAAATGCTAAAAAGGTAGAATCTATTATTCTGTTGTTCTATTATTCTACATCTCTTATTCTATTATTCTGTTATTCTACACTTGATTTCCATTAATGTAAAAATTACATTACATAAAGTAATTATTGATAGTAGATAAATAATGATAATTTTGGCACTTTTCTTCTAGTATACCAGCATAGGATCATTGAATTTTCTGGTTTTGACTTGCATTATTGAATTGTTCAGAGTTTATTAATTCTTAAAATGTGAAGTTGCAATTTTATATACATTGACTGGTCTTTATAAGTTGAAAAAAATCTGAATATCAAGGAATGAATGAAATTTAGCAAAATAATTCTCCATAAAACATGTTATATAATAATCACTTACTGTAATAAAAGTATCTCCTGTTAATTTCCTGAATACACACCTGCACACACACACTCAAAAATTCACACCCCATTCAAAATGTGTGTGTATTTTTGTGTGTGCATGTGTGTATGTGTTCAGGAGAATGAAGAATTAAAAATCTAAAACTTCAATGCAACATAATAACTGTGGGGAAATTTACTGCAGATAGAAAGAAAATGTTACTATACTTAAAAGCTTTTTGTTGACTCCTGATCTACTTTAAGGAATGCCTTAAGTTTCAAATATATTTAGACAAGTCTTTAAAATTTCACATTTCTAATAAGATTAACTAGGTGTGAGGATGTAGCTCAGTGATACAACACTTGCCTGGCACGCTGAATGCCCTGAGATGGATCTCCCAGTAATGCCAAAAAACAAATAAACAAACAAAAAACCTATGACCCTTGACAGTCTAGTAAGTTTAAATGATAAATCAAATCTATTTTACTTCCTGTATAATAATATAAAACATACTCATAAGAAATGCAAATCACTTGGCCTGTTTAAAATTTGTTGTATCTTTGTTTATTCAGTGCTATTTTATTGAATTAGACACTTAATTTTGACTTTATTTGAAATTCTATTATGTACTATATTAGTTCATTTGTCTTCCTGTATGTTTTCATTGGTGCATTCTGCTTTATAATGCAAAGACAGAGCTGAGATTTAATTTACTAAACTTGATGCACAGTGTGTGTTTATGCAATTGAATTTGAGAACACCAGTGGTTGTTTATATGAGCATTTAAATTATTTTTTTACAGAAAAATGGAATGCTCATTAATTTGTTAGGAAGCAAAAGAGTAGAGGTTTTATCATTCATATCTACTTTTCAAAATTTGTTTATTTAATGAACATTACATATAAATAATACTAATTATCTATAAGTGTTTATACTTATTATAATTTAACATGAATTTTGTAATTAAGTACAAAAGTCTATGAGAAAAAATATTGTGAAAATAAGATATGTTCTTTCTTCACCCCATGTTCAAGCCAACATAGACCTGTCCAGAATTTACACTAAAAAATAGAAATAATATAAATTTGGTTTAATAAATATTTATTAGGTATAGAATTATGTTCAAAGTATCACCATATAAGTTCATGAATAATATATGTGTCTGCACCTACATGCAGACATACACAAAGACACACAAACATATTTACCTTTATTTCTTCACTTCTTTAAATAAATACAGTCTTCGTGGAATTGAGTTCTGTATTTAAAGCAGAACAGAATTTGAAAGTTTCCATAAGGGACATAAACATTCAGAGCTCTTATTAATAAAAACTGTATTATTTGAGAGATCAGTTAATAATAACTATTGTAATTTGAGAGATCATGTCTGGACAGAGTTGTAAAATAAATATATGGTGATAGAACGGAAAATTAACATGTCTTTTGAAAACTAGGAATTTGAACCAATAGAGATGTGACAAAGGTAATATCAGGTTTAGCAAAAGAAACACTGAGGTACATATACACAATAGAATACTACTCAGACATAAAGAAGAATGAAATTATGGCATTTGCAGGTAAATGGATGGAGCTGGAAAATATCATGCTATGTGAAATAAGCCCACCCAAAAAACTGAAGGCCGAATGCTTTCTCTGATAAGTGGATGCTGATAAATTATGGGGGGCAGAGGTGAAGGGACTTTGGATTGTGCAGAGGAGAGAGTAGAGGACAGGTGTGGGTATGAGAAGGACAGTGGAATGATATGGATATTATTACCCTATATACATGTATAATTACCCAACCGATGTGACTCTGCACCATATTCAGCCATAGGAAGAAGAAATTGTGCTCCATTTGTGTACAATGTGTCAAAATGTAATCTACTGTCATGTATAACTAATTAGAAAAAATTTGTTAAAATTTTTTGAAAAAGAAACACTGAGTTTACTTAAGGTAGCAGGTACATGAAAAAAAATCTTATGATGCAAAACTGAAGTGCATTGAATATCCAATTAAACCATGTATAAGTTGATATTAGGCATGATGTTATTAATCCCAGTTGTATATCATGCTATGTGAAATAAGCACACCCAAAAAATCAGCAGAATTCCATGATCAAAGTTCTAGGAAAGGTTTTCTTACTTAACTGAAGTGTATAACATATTGAATAATAAAAAGTAGACACTATGAAGGAAAAATTATTTTTGCACTCTAAATCTTCAGCATATGAAGTTTACATACAAATTACATACAATTTACATACAAATTAGTTTACATAGATGAGTCTCCAATTTACCTAATTGTATTAGTGAAAACATGATTGTAAGCAAAAGCCTACATGAAGACATTTGCCTATATAATTGTTTCTAATTCAGCAAGTTCAAGCTTTACATAAGTTTGGGACACCTACTCCTATTCTCATATCAATGTATCGAAGATGATGCCTGCGCAGGGGCTTGGTGGACTTCTGATTTTCTGGCTGCATCTATACCTGTGCCTGTAAATTTAATAGTATTTTCATTAACTGTGTTCTATCCATTCCTTCAAGACTGCTTTGTTACTTATAATGTGTTCTAAATCTCCCAGGTGATAACAAGGCCCTGAAGAGGTAGTTCTTGCAGTACTGTGTAAATGGAGGCCTAAAATGTCTTTGTTCTTATCTCTTATTTATATCGTCCTTGTCACTGAAATGCCTACCAAGAATAAGGCTGGAAATAGGGTCAGGAGCTCCCCTGTAACATTAGAAAACCAAAACAAAAATGTTAGCAATGTTATTATAAATAGTAAAAAAGATTGTTTCTGTTGTTTCTTCTTTGCCTTTAAATCTGGAGATTTAAGGTGTGATATTTTAGGGAAAGTTTTATAAAGTAAAATATTTTGAAATAAAAGTGATGAAATAGAAGACTTTTTAGATATAAATTTCTGTTGTTTCCTCTTCAAGGCCTTGGAAACATAAAAAAAAAATCTCCTGAAATATGTGTAGTGTAACTACACCACACAAAGTTCTGAGGAAGGGAATAGGGTGGACACAAACCAAGTACACTTTAAGCCCTTTCTCAGTTCATGTATTAGGCTAAAAGGGTAAAGTGAAAAATCTATGTACACCTCTAGTTTATCACAACTGAAAAAAAAATGGGGATTATATTTTTGTTTGGGAGCAAAATATTTGGTGATCACCTCCTCTAAAAACACATTATGAAAAATTCTGCCTGCTAAGTAAGTGGTTGAGGTCTCTCTGGTTTGATTTTAACTATTTTCTTTTTTAATTAAACTAAAGTTTGCTATTGGAACCATCTCAGATAATATACATATAGCTTTTATTGCCTGAAGTGCCTACTGTTCCAGAAGGGAAGAAAATTTTTCTAATTAATATTTAAAGTATTTTTTCTGTTTTAAAAACCAATCATATTGCCATATTGAGGTATGATTTAGAAAAAAATGAAATTCAACCATTTTAATTTTATTGCAGATGAATTTTGTAATAGGAATTAACTTGTATAATAACTATGCATTTGAGATAGAGAACATTTTCATTGTCCTAAATAGATCTCTCATGTCAATTATACACTGCAAAATAGTATCAAGGGAACCATTTATCTGCGTTTTGACACGATAGTCCAACTATTTCTTTATGTTTATATTATATGTTTCATGTCTGGATTCCTTTTCAAAGCATGATGATTTTGATGTTGATCCATACTGTTATACAATTTATTTTTATTTAATGAAGAATATTTTATTATACAAAAATGTGTTAAACTGTTAATCTCTCGATGGTTATACATACATTGCTTCCATATCTGACATATAACAGTAGAACTGTTATATACATTCATAAGTAAATGTGCCTGTCCTTAACATTCATATTTCTTACATAAATTCTAAGAAGTATAATTTATGGAATACATGGCAAATGTATGCTTAATTTCTTTAAAAAAAATCACAAAATCTCCAAAATGGTGTTGATATTTTACATGTCCTTTTGCATTAATCTTATACAGACTTTGATTTTTTTACAAACTTGATGTACAAATTTTAGTACATCAATTATGATAATATTGCTTTTTCTATTTACACTATTATCATGTTGAACTTTTTCAAATGCTTCTTCTCCATTTATTAAATGATCATGAGCTAACTTTTTGACTATTATAGAAAGGTCCAGCATACCCATGGCAAATTTGGAAAAATAGCTATTAAATCTAGTACATATATCTTATCCAATATTCATATCTTAATCTTTATTTTACTTTTAATTACAAAATAAAGTAACATAGAAGTTTATTCCTTTCTGGCTGAATATTATTTACTAGATTTTAGGACTCAATTCTCTTTATTTCTTTCTAACTGACTGTACAATACTCTTTATGCAAGACTGCATCAGTCTCCTGTGCCAAAGATTCCTTTATTCCCCAGGTGTTATAGTTTAGATGTGGTGTCCCCCAAAAGCGCACGTGTAAGACAATGCAAGAGCGTTCAGAGGAGAAAAGATTGGGTTATGAGAGTCTTAACCTAATCAGTGAATTAAGCCCTGATGGGATTAACTGAGTGGTAACTGGAGACAAGTGAGGTGTGGCTGGGGGAAGTGGTTAATTGGGGATATAGCTATGAGGTGTATACTTTGTATCTGGCCCTGGAGTCTCTCTCTCTGCTTCCTGTTCATCATGTGACCTGCTTCCCTCTGCCCCAGTCTTCCACCATGATGTTCTGCCTCACTTTGAGCCCTGAGGAATGGAGCCAGCCTTCTATGGACTCTGAAACTGTGAGATCTCAAATACACCTTTCCTTCTTTATAGTTGTCCTGTTCTGATCCTTTAGTCACAGCAGCAAAAAAGCTGACTAAAATGCCAGGTGTTTACAGTAGATGACCCAGAACTTTGTGCTTGGATTTATTTCCTTGGCCTTTATTCAGTTTTATAATCATAAATATACATTCAGCTCTTAATTTCAAAATTCAAGTTCCTGGATCAGATATTCTCCCCGAATCAAGAATGCTACCTAATATTTTAATAGGCAAATCAAACATAACAATCATAAATTAAATTCTATGTTTCCTTTAAAACCATCTCTAGCTGTTGCCTTTTAAATTTTAGTTAATTGGAAGTTAATCCTTTTGTTTCTTTGGAATCACAAAAAAATAATGTAAAATGAAAGCATCAAGAATTGCAACAAAAATTTGGAGTCAACTTCAGTGTACTTAATTTTGAATTTCTATAGCAAGTCCAATCTTCTTAAGTTTACCTTCTAAATATGTTCAGACTCTGAACATGTCTCATAAACAGTACCATTTGTTATGTTTAAATTACTTTTAAAAATCTGTATCTGGCTTTGTATCTTGTCCTTACCGAAGTTCAATTTCAACAAAAGACATTCAGTTATTCCGGTTAAATTCTGGAGATTATATATACACACAACACACACACACACACACACACACAGAGTATGATGACCACAGTTAATAATATTGGATTGTATACTTGAAATTTTGCTAAGAGGGTAGATGTTAAATGTTATTACAAAACAAATAGCTATGTGAATGATGGGCACGTTAGTTAGCTTACTTGTAATTTGTGTGTGTGTCTGTAAACACTATATGGTACACCTTAAATATATACATTTTGTCAACTAAGAAACTGACAGTACACTGGGAAGAAAATTTAAAAAAAATTAATGTGCTATATCCAGGTACTCTCTGTGTAGAGTGCACATTGGTCTTTTATTTTATTCAGAGCAAAAGTCAAAGATTTTATAACCACCAATGAAGCCCTACGTGATCTTCCCCTATTTTCATTTTACACAGGTGTTACTAGTTTCTCCTGTTCACTCACACCACTCAGCCGTACTGGCCTTTTGCTCATTCTAGGATACTTACCTATGTCAAGGCCTTTGAACTTGCAATTTCTTTTTAACTGAATTGCTTCTTCACATGTTGTCTCAAATATAAAATTTTTCTGAACACCATCTTATTTAAAATCAATCACTTCTGAAATCACAATATTATACCCCCCTTAACTATTACCTTCCTAAATAATAATCTCAAAGTGCCAATAAGTGGGTAAGGCTAGGAGGCAGGATATTGACAAAAAATTACATATAACTGATAATAGTGAATAGTAATATGCACTTAAAAATGTGTCAAAAATTTAAGGGAATTCTATTGGCATAATAACTACCTGCCTAAATTAAATCCTTTGTGACCCTTTGAGAAGTAAAATGATGTATAGGTATCAAGGATTTTAGTGTCAAAATTGTGATCCTTAACATACATATACCTTTCTTGAAGATATTTCTAAATGCCTACTTCAAATGAGACAAAACAGAAAAGGACAGCAACTCTGAGATCAGAACCTTGAATGATATCATGCAATATACAAGGAGGCACCTGGCTGTGCACAATCAGTGCAAAAGAATATCCCTACATAGAGGGCCAAAATAGATATAATTGGACATAATTTTCAATTACATTAATCAACGTTTATGAAATTTCCATTCCTTTTTTCTTTTTTCTATTTTTTTTAAATGGTTAGGATAGAACCTAGGGCCTCACACATGC
This sequence comes from Geosciurus inauris, assembly GCA_004024805.1. Lineage (NCBI taxonomy): Eukaryota > Metazoa > Chordata > Mammalia > Rodentia > Sciuridae > Geosciurus > Geosciurus inauris. The sequence goes on along the minus strand of PVHX01003835.1, from coordinate 127,953 downwards.
TTTGTAGTACTCCACCACTGAGCTATATCCCCAAACCCCTTACCTTTCTTGATGATGTTGTTACAGCAATTATCTTGTCTTACGTCAGTTGTGGATATTGGTTGTTCATCACTGACAACTCACATTTTAATCCTATAGAACTCTGAATCAAGGAAACCACTATTAGGACCTATGTAATTGTGAAGTGTCACTAGTTCAAGATAAATACAAAGAGAAACAAGCAAACATGCTTCATTTATAGATCTTGATCTACAGATTTATGGCTCAGTGCCTTAAGAGAGGATTTAAGTTTTTATCTTGGAGAAGCTTGTGCATTTTGTATCAGATTGCATTAAATATTTGTTACTAGACTAGTAAGTTACAGTTGTTACCATAATTATTAAAATTTTATTCTATTTTCACAGAAAAAGTAAGATTTTACTGATTCCATTAGCCATGCTTGCCTAGGTCAATGATATATAAGTTGAGTTTATGTATGTCATTTCTGGGTGGCAGCTTTAATAACCAAACAGATTTCTAAACATTATTTTCCCCTTGATGTGGTTATCACTGAAGAAAATATTAAAGAGGACTCCTTAATGGATTACTCAAGTGGCTAGTGCAAGTGTTTTTCTCTGAAGAACCAGGCTGAATATAGAGCTATGACTAGAAATAAAATTGCTTTGCATTAAGCCATTGGCTTTTGGAGGATAGTTGTGAGCATTGACATAAACTGTCCTATTCTGATAGACTAAATTATTACATTTATTCACTTAGTTCATTTATTTTTAGTCTAAGCCTAAGAATATATGCTTCATGAAATCATAGATTTTTGTCTGTAAGTTCATTTTATATTTATAGTATTAGCAAATCAGACATAGTATGCACTCTAAAAATATTTGATAAATGAATGAACAAATAAAATTAGGGTCAGGGAGTTTTTTTCATTATAACAGCAGTGAAGACAAATTAGAAGGCAATAATTTCAGGGAGGGGTACATTAAATTATTTCTGTTTTCTCAATAAAAAAATATTTACTGCAGAAAGAGTACAATTAAGTTTATTAACTGTATGATTAAGTGAATAAAACTTAGAAATAATATTCTTGATATTCTAAAATACTTAGAATTAGTCATGTGCACGCAAGGGCATAAAAGTATTTGATAATGATAAAAATACATTCTTCAAGACAATATAAATATATGGTTTCCACTTAAATTGCCCATTTTTATTTAAATGTTTTTAACACATACCACTAAAGTTTATGTTTGAGTTATCATTTAAAATATTAAAATATAGTCTGAAGTTTATTCAAACAATGATTTAGTAACATAGATGCCTTCACTTTATCCATTTCTTTAGGCCTATAAATATCATTCATTCTCTCTGAAGGGACAGATATTTTCATTAATGGAACATCTGTTCTTTCAGAAGTAAATTACTTCCCTGTAGGACAATTAATAAAAAATATTGTCACAGAACACAGCTGGTAAATTGTTAATAAAAGTATAACAAATTAAAATGAAAATAACTGGATTTAATAAATATGAAGAGAATATATGTAAAGAAATTATTTTTTTCATGAAGTCAATTAAACCAAAGTTTTTAATTCTTAACTTAGATGTAATGTATCTTTCCATAGTAGTACTAGATTGAAAAATAGAAATAGTATCATTTTATACTTATAAAACATAAACTGTTAGGTTTAATAAAGTAAATATAGACTGAGTGAAAACCTGTTAAATCGAAATGAACACATTTGCCTCATGTGTTCCAGCAATTTATTCTCTTACATTTAGTTATTTACATAACAACTGCTAAAGGATAAGGATTATGCTGTATTCATCTGCTTCACAGTAGTATTTATCAGTGTCTAAACATAGTGAATAATAAATATACACATGGATTAAATTAAACAATCACAGAAATTTGTAAAACAGAGGAATGTATTTATCATTTTGTACCATCACCTGTTACTGATAAGCTCAATTATGGTCAGAGATATTAAATAATTTTTCTGATTTTTCACACCTGATTTCTTAGCAATGTATAGGATAATGTGTCTTCTTGTGTTTTCAAGACATAGATTTCTTTCTTGATATCCTCCATTTTTTTATCATCCATCATATTTAAATAAGAATCTTGCATTTCTTTTCTAAACGTAGATGAAATTCATCCATTCATTTCTCCTCATTTTGAGTGACAGTACTCTAATCTAGGTACTATGATTTTGTTCACCCTTTCCCCAGATGACTGCAGTGGATATTCATACCTCTACATGTTCTTTGTACTTCGTTGCAATCAAGTGGATGCTGCTTGAAACCCTTCTATGTGTTTCCATTAGAATAAACCAATTTATTGGTCTTTAAACTTCACTTTCTCCAATCCCTATCTGACATCCAAAGTTCCATTTTTTCCCTCAATTTTCGTGTTTTCAGGCAAATGTATAACCAAAACTTTCTGCCTGAATTATCACACTCTTTGACCACTGTTTCTTCTAGATGATGTTTATCTACATCTTGTCCTCAGGAAGATTCTGAAGAAAGTTCCCTATTCCCTGATCCATCATTACCAGACCAACTACCACTGCTCAGTATTTCATGTTTCAAAACATGTGATGCATTGGTGTAGTTTATTGTTTGTCATTTACTTTGCATTATAAACTTCAAGGGCACAGTCTGCGTCTGTCTTATTTTGTTTTTCATACAGTCTTTCGACACTGCTCAATTACAATCATTTGTTGTTTGACACACATGAAGCTAAGTGCTTTGCATTCATTTTCTTGCAAAAAAATTAATGTTTAAAACACTTAAGTAACTTTTTCAAGTACAAAAGTTAGTAAGTGGGAAAAGCTAAACACAGGATAGCATGTCCAACCTCTGTGCTTTCTACCAAGACAATTCTGAAATATTTCAGAATGAGATTTGTTTTATGTCAAATAAAGTGCTTTTCAAAAATTTTTTGAGAGAAACCTTAATTTCTTTTAACTGTTACTGTTATAAATCTTCCAATTTCATCATTGTACTTCTGTGTTCTAAAGACACAATAAAAAAATAATGACTTTTTTTCTTTGAATTTTTCACATGCTATTTTTAACAAACAGGGAACTCTATTTTCCTCCTTTTTTCTGAACATGGCATTAAAAATAAAATTAAATGTATTTATATATTCCATGAGTCAATAAATCTTTCAATTGTCTTGTGGTCAAACCACAGGTGTTTAAATGTAAATCAAAATACATCTCTTTCTTCCATTCTGTGTCTAGTCTTAGTGTACTACATCTTCTAAACTCTGACAAATTCTAATTCCTATAGATCATTGTTTCATTGTTTCATAGTTTCACAATTTTATTTTAGCCTCTACTGTTTTTATTATTATATTTATGTCCTTAGTGTTTTGCTTCCTCTGAATACATTATTTTATCTGAAATTCTTAAAATTTGCTTTTCAAACTCTTAGTTACAAATATACCTGCCCTCATTATTATGTTAATCTTGGCTAAAGCACAAACTCGGTCACTTTCTGAAGAGTTCCCATCATAGTCATATCCTAAAAAATTGCTTCTTTTTTGGTGAGAATTTCCCAGTGATATGGTGACACTAAATAGTTACTGAAGTTCCTAGTCTTCCTTATAATCATTTCTTCTGGCTTTCCATGCCATATTAAGCGACAAAGTACCAGATGATAGCAAGGAGATCACATCTGCATTTTTATGTCAACATCTCAAGAATCCTTTCTATATTTCTTATTTATTCATTTTTATGTATGGAAATAGAAAGTACATATATTCCTCCCATTTTAAAATTTTATCTTTTTCTCCAAATTCAGGGATATATTCATATTTACCTGTCTCTTGTCATTATAGATATGTCTTAGTAGTTTTCTTTTACTATCAATTTTATATTTAATTTTTTAAATGCATTTCAAATCATAGTACATATATAGAGCTCAATTTTCCAGATCTCTGGTTACAAAAAAGATAGAGTCATACCATTTGTGTCTTTATACATGTACCTAGGGTATTGATGTACATCTCATTCCACAATTTTTGCTACACCCATTTCTCCTCCCCTCCCCCTCCTGCCCCCTGTCCCATCCAAAGCATTTATCCCATGCTCCCCACCCCCACCCCCCTATGTATCAGCATCCTCTAATCAGAGAGAACATTTGGCCTTTGGTTTTTTGAGATTGACTTACTTCACTTAGCCAGTTCTCCAGTTCCATCCATTTACCTGCAAATGCCACAATTTTATTCTTTTTTATTACTGAGTAATATTCCATCGTGTATATACACCACTGTTTCTTTATCCATTCATATTTTGAAGGGCATCTAGGTTGCTTCCACAGTTAACAATTGTGAATTGAACTGCTATAAACATTGAAGTGGCTGCATTACTGTAGTATGCAGTTTTTAAGTCTTTAGGGTGTAGACCGAGGAGTGGAACAGCTGGGTCAAATGATGGTTCCATTCCAGGTTTTTTAAGGAATCTCCATACTGCTTTCCAGATAGGTTGCACCAATTTGCAGTCCCACCAGCAATGCATGAGTGTGCCTTTTCCACCACATCCTTGCCAGCACTTATTATTGCTTGTGTTTCAGAAAACTGCCATTGTGACTGGGGTGAGATGAAATCTTAGTTTTGATTTGCATTTCTCTAATTGCTAGAGATGTTGAACATTTCTTCATATATTTGTTTATTGATTGTATGTCTTCTTCTGAGAAGTTTCTATTCAGCTCCTTGGCCCATTTATTGATTGAGTTGTTTGTTTTTTTTGGTGTTAAGTTTTTGAGTTCTTTGTATATTCTGGAGATCATTGCTCTATCTGAAGTGCTTGTGGCAAAAATTTGTTCCCAGAATGTAGGCTGTCTGTTCACTTCATTGATTGTTTCTTTTGCTGAGAAGAAGTTTTTTAGTTTAAATCCATCCCATTTATTGATTCTTGGTTTTACTTCTTGCACTGTAGGAGTCTTGTTAAAGAAGTCGGGGCCTAAATCTTCGTGATGAAGATTTGGGCCTACTTTCTCCTCAATTAGGCACAAGGTCTCTGGTCTAATTCCTAGGTCTTTGATCCTCTTTAAATTGAGTTTTGTGCATGGTGAGAGATAGGGGTTTAGTTTCATTTTGCTGCATATAGATTTTCAGTTTTTCCAGCACCATTTGTTGAAGAAGCTTTCTCCAATGTATGTTTTTGGCACCTTTGTCTAGTATGAGATATCTATATTTGTGTGGGTTAGTCTCTGTGTCTTCTATTCTGTACCATTGGTCTACATGTCTATTTTGGTGCTAATACCATGCCATTTTTGTAATTATAGCTTTGTAGTATATTTTAAGGTCTGGTATTGTGATGTCTCCTGTTTCACTCTTCTTACTGGAGGATTGCTTTGGCTATTCTGGGTCTCTTATTGTTCCAAATAAATTTCATGTTTATCTTTTCTATTTCTATAAGAAATGACTTTGGGGATTTAAATGGGATTGCATTGAATCTGTATAGCATTTTAATAATATTGTTTCTGCCTATCCAGGAGCATGGGATATTTTTCCATCTTCTAAGGTCTTCTTCAATTTCCTTCTTTAGTGTCCTCTAGTTTCCATTATAGAGATCTTTCACCATTCTTGTTAGATTGATTCCCTAGTTTTTTTTTTTTTTTTTTTTTTTTGAGGCTATTGCAAATGGAGTAGGTTTTCTCATTTTTCTTTCAGAGGATTCATTGCTGATGTATACAAATACATTTGATTTATGGGTGTTCATTTTATATCCTGCAATTTTTCTGCATTCATTTTTAATTCTAGAAGTTTTCTGGTGGAATTTTTTTTTCTTTAATTCTTTCATCTGTCTAATTGCTTTGGCTAGATTTTCAAGGACTATGTTGAATAAGAGTGGTAAAAGAGGGCATCCCTGTCTTGTTCCAGCTTTTAGAGGGAATGCTTCCAATTTTTCTCCATTTAGGATGATGTTGGCCTTAGGTTTAGCATAGATTGCTTTAACAATGTTGAGGTATGTTTATACTATCCCTAGTTTTTCTAGTGTTTTAAACATGAAAGGCTACTGTATTTTGTCAAACGCTTTCTCTGCATCAATTAATAAAATCATGTGATTCTTATCTTTAGGTCTATTGATGTGATGGATTATGTTTATTGATTTCTTTATGTTGAACTAACCTTCCATCCCTGGAATGAACCCCACTTGATCATGGTGCATTAGTTTTTAAATATGCTTTTGTACATGATATTCCAAAATTTTATTGAGAATTTTTGCATCTATGTTCATTAGGGATATTGGTCTGAAATTTTCCTTTTTTGGTGTGTCTCTGTCTGGTTTTGATATCAGGGTGAATCTATCCTCATACAATGAGTTTAGAAGGGTTCCTCCTTTTCTATTTCATGGAATAATTTGAGGAGTATTGGAGTTAGTTCTTCTTTGTAAGTCTTTTAGAACTCGACTGAGAATCTGTCTGGTCCAGGGCTTTTCTTGGTTGGAAGGCTCTTGATGGCATCTTCTATTTCCTTACTTGTAATTGATCTGTTTAAGTCAAAAATGGCCTCCTGGTTCAGTTTGGGTAGGTCATGTATCTCTAGAAAATTGTCGATGTCTTCAGAGTTTTCTATTTTATTGAAGTATAGATTTTCAAAATAGTTTTTAATTATCCTCTGTATTTCAGCGGAATCTGTTGTGATATTTCCTTTTTCATTCACAAATTTTAGTAATTTGGGTTTTCTGTCTCCTTCTTTTTATTAGGGCAGCGAGAGGTTTGTCAATTTTATTTATTTTTTCGAAGTACCAGCTTTTTGTTTTGTCAATTTTTTGAATTGTTTTCTTTGTTTCAATTTCATTGATTTCAGCCCTGATTCTAATAATTTTCTGTCTTCTACTTCTTTTAGTGTTGGTTTGTTCCTCTTTTTCTAGGTCTTTGAGATGTAGTGTCAAGTCATCGATTGTTGACTTTCTTCTTTGAATTAATGCAATGAAGTTTCCTCTTAGCACTGCCTTCACAGTGTCCCAGAGATTCTCATATGTTGCATTGGGGTTCTCATTTACCTCTAAGAATTTTTTTGTCTCCTCTCTGATGTCTTCTGTTACCCATACATCATTCAACAGAATATTGTTTAGTCTCCAGGTGTCAGAGTAGCTTCTTTTTTAATAACTGTCGTTAATTTCTAATTTCATTCCATTATGGTCAGATGTAATGCAGGGTAGTATATCTATTTTTTTTTGTATTTTATCAGACTAGGTTTGTGGCTTAGCATATGATCTATTTTGGAGAAGGATACTTGTTCTGCTGAGAAAAAAGTGTATTTGCTTGTTGAAGGACGGAATATTCTATATATGTCTGTTAAGTTTAGATTATTGATTGTTCTATTGAGTTTTATATAGTTTTTGTTTAATTTTTGTTTAGAAGATCTATACAGTGGTGAGAGAGGTGTGTTAAAATCACCCAGTACTATTGTGTTGTGGTTTATTTGATTTTTGAAATTGAGAATGGTTTGTTGGACATACATAGATGCCCCATTTTGAGGGTCATAGATATTTAAAATTGTTATGTCTTGTTGATGTATGATTCCCTTAAGCAGTATGAAATGACCTTCTTTATCCATTTTCACTAACTTTGGTTTGAAGTCCACTTTATCTTATATGAGGATAGAAATCCCTGCTTGTTTATGCAGTCTGTGTGAGTGATACAATTTTTTCCATCCTTTCACCTTCAATCTGTGAGTGTCTCTATGAGATCAGTCCTTGGAGGCAGCATATTGTTAGGTCTTTTTTTAATCCAATCTACCAGTCTATGTTTTTTAATTGTTAAGTTTAAGCCATTGACATTCAGTGTTATTGTTGAGACATGGTTTTTGTTTCCAGACATTTTGGTTTATTTTTAGTTTTTAACTGTGTTTCTCCTTTGATTTGCCTTTCCTTTAGTGTAGTTCCTCCCTTTGAAGGTTTTCATTGTTGTTTTTCATTTTCTCTTCATGGAATATTTTGCCAAGAATGCTCTATAGTGCAGGCTTTCTTGCTCTAAATTCTTTTAGTTTTTTTTTTTTTTTTTTTGGTTTGTTTGTTTGTTTTCATCTTGGAAGGTTTTTATTTCATCATCAAATCTAAAACTTAATTTTGCTGGATATAAAACTCTTGGTTGGCATCCATTGTCTTTCAGAGCTTGACATATGTTGTTCCAAGCTTTTCTAGCTTTAAGGGTCTGGGTTGAGAAGTCTGCAGAGATCCTAATCAGTTTCCCTCTATATTTAATCTAATTCCTTTCTCTTGTTGCTTTTAAGATTCTCTCCTTACTTTGAATGCTAGGCATTTTCCTTATGATGTGCCTCAGTGTAGATCTGTTGTGATTTTGTACATTTGGTGTTCTGTAAGCCTCTTGTATTTGATTATCCAGTTCTTTCTTCATGTTTGGAAAATTTTCTGAATTATTTCATTGAATGGATTGTTCATTCCTTTGGTTTAAAAATTCTACGTTTTCCTCTATCCCAATAATTCTTAAATTTGGCCTTTTTGTGTTATCCCATAATTCTTGGATGTTCTATTCATGGTTTCTTACCATCCTCACTGTGTGGTAAACTCTATTTTTAAGATTAAATATTTTGTCTTCATTGTTGGAGGTTCTGTCTTCCAAGTGATCTAATCTGTTGGTGATACTTTCTATTAAATTTTTAATTTGGTTTATTGTTTCTTTCATTTTGAGGATTTCTGTTTGGTTCTTTTTCAGAATTTCTATCTCCTTATTGAAGTAATCTTTTGTTTCCTGTTTTTGCTTATGTAGCTCTTTATCAAAATGATCTTTTGCTGACTGGGTTTGCTCTCTTATATCATTCTTTAAGTCACAGAACATTTATATGTACATGCTGAACTCTGATATTTCTTCTGCTCTACTGACCATGGATTCTAATAATGTAGTATCTTGGTTTGCTTGAAGTTCTTTCTTCCCTTGTTTTTTCATATTGTTTGTGTGTCTTCCCTTCTATCACTGCAGATCCAAGGTGTTACAGTTTTTATCCTATAGGCTTACAGATTCCCTACAGGGTTCCAATACCTCTCCTTTAAGGGGGAAACCAATATTGACAGATCTCAATACAAAAAATAATACAGTTTTAAACCAAATAGCTCCTAAATACATTTAAAGCTTTGTCACAATATACAAAAATTATGAGTTCAATTAGCATCTACTATATAATAATGTTTGCCCAAGAGTCTACAATTTCTGCTGGAGAGCTAGAGAGAACTGGAGGTGGGGTGGAGGATGAGATTTTAGGGAGGTAGGAAGTGAGGATATAGTTATTATATCCTAGAAAGCATGACAGATGAATGCAAAAGAAGTTGGCTATTAGTAGAAAAGAGAGAAAGATGTTTGGGGAAGATCAGTAAGTAGGAAGAAAATAGAGTCTAACTAATGAGGAGACATAAAAATTAAGAAAAATAAAACATGTCAAGGTGGAAGTTACAAGACTATGTAATATAACTCTCATATACTAACCAGATATCCTGGTCCACAGTAGCCTAATGCCTACAAAATACTTGGTTGCACAAATGTTGGGGATGTGAGGGCAGGAAAAAAACGAGGGAGAGAAAAGAAAAAAAAAAGAAAGGAAGAAAAGAGAAAAAAAGGGGAAAAATGAATAGAAGGAGAAAATTTAAAAAAATAAAATGTCTCAATGTAAGTAAACAGGATTGCTGTAGGAGTCTCACAAAGAAGCTGTCTGCTTCAGAGATAGGGTGAAAGGCCAGACGGGGTGTTGGTGTTGGGTGAGTGTTCAGAGATGCAGCTCTGTGGTGTGCTGTGCAGAAGTAAAAGTTTGTTTCCAGATCTTGTCCCAAGTCCCCAGGTGTAGGCAAACAGGGAGGTTCCAGCCTAGCAGATGGAGATCCACACAAGAGCAGCAGCTAGGGGTCCTGTGTGTGTGGACAACCCCAGGTCCTGCAGGGTGTGTGGGTGCTGGAGCCAGGGATCCTGTGCACGAGTGAGTTTTACATGGGCAATTGGTCAGAGTCTTGCACCAGAGTGCACAGCTGGGGTCCTGCACTAGCTTGCAGCTGAGTTCCTGTGCATATGCTGGGGCCTGGTGACCCTGTGGGCATGCCAGTGGAGTTCCTGTGTGGAGGCAGTTGTCAGATATCCTCTAAAAGCTCGCTGAGAAACAGTGTTTCCACTACTTTAAACTCTGGTCCTGGAGAGACTAGGACCCTTTGTCTGACTAGGCCACCATCTTGGAACCAACCGATCCAGTAGTTTTCTTTATCATATGAAATTCTATGAGTGAGCTCTCTTGATCAGACTTGCCAATCAATTTTCATTCTTGTCTATAAACATATATGTGTATATATACATATATATGCCAATTCACTTTTATTCATGTATATGTGTATGTGTATATATATTTGTTCCTGATCATATTATGTACTTGCTTGGATTTTATTATTTTACTGTTATGAGTCATGAGCCAGGAAAAACAAAGTCTTTTTTAAAAATAATATTTCATAAACATTCACTTTTCACAGTCCATATCTTTTATTTGTATAGTAATAATTGTTAGAGAAGAGAATACATTTAAACTTAAAACTTTCATCTTTTGCTATAAAAATCTAACAATTAGTACAGATTTTAATAACTACATGAGTCATTTCTAAAGACTTATCATTTATGATTATTCATATTAAAAATAGTAAAATACCCAATTTAAAGGAATTTAAATTAAGAGTGCATTTATTATTTCATCACAAGCGATCTGGATGCTGAGTAGTTACATAAGTAGTTCCTTAGGTATGAGAAGAAGCAGTCAAAATCTGTGTCACTTCTTGGTGTGTGGAATTATTTCCCAATACCAACTCTGGCTACTAAAAACGTTCTCATAGGTTTTACATCTTCAGCAAACTTCATAGAAGGCAGGAAGAAAAATTTTCATCATGTGTTTTCTTAAAAATCTACCTAATGGACTTTCCTTTAGGTCTCTAGAAAGAATTTGGCCATACTCCATTTCTGAACTGCAAAGGAGTCTTAATGAGAATCACCATTTTAATTTTCTTAGGACCCTGGGCTTTGTTAGTAAGGAAATAATTCTATATCTCTTAGGTATTGGGTCAGCACTTCACAGTATTGCTTTTCATAGACATTCTATTATTTTTTTATATATGCTGTAGAAATGTAATAAATATCCCAGAAGGTGACTGTCACATCTGTATGACACTGGATCCTCAATGGAATAACAGTTATTGTAAGCATTGTCTATTTTATTCAAAATATTGCATGTTGGCTATTTCAGAAATCTCTATGTCTTTCAGTTAGTCCTAAATTTTGTGTTTTCTTATACACTACATCATACTTATTTAATTCCCCTCTTTCTCTCTTTCTCTTTTACTTATTTATTTTTTATGTGGTGCTGGGGATTGAACCCACAGTCTCACATAGCAAAACAAGCATTCTACCACTGTGCAATCTTCCCAGCCCTATATTAATTAAACTTACTATCTAAAAATGTATCCATACATATAAACAGAAAATGTTACATACTCTTTGAGATAATTGGTTCTACAATTAAATTACATCTGCTTATCTTGAAATTAAATATATTTTTACTTTTGTTTATAAATATCATTATTTATAAACATGCATCTACGTAATCTACAAGCAATATTGTTTTAAAATGTCAATTTTATTAATTTTCAAATGTTTTTCCCTATAGACATTAGTTCTAGGAGAAAGAAAACAAAATAATTCCAGTAATACTGTATATTGGCTTCCTGTCTTTCCTGCTTTCATCAGTCTCCATATTTTCTCATGAATTTAATTTTCTTTGATTAATAACTACCATTATATATTTTTTCTTCTTGGTAATGTGCTCAGGACATCAAATTAAGTTATGCTTTTTTGTAATTATTTCATGCTCCCCACCTAATTGCTTTCATTATTACTAAAAAATTTGGAACTATTACTCTGTTGTCTATCTAGCTTCTAGCTTCTCATCTGAATGACATGATCACGGTATCATTCCTGATGAACTGATGAAACATTCTAATTTGAGTCTTTAATTTTATACTATATCTTTCAATTTCACAGAGACTAATCCTTGGATTTTTTTTTTTCTTTTTTGCTTTCTTTTTTTTTTTTGTTGTTTGGTACCAGGGATTCAACTCAGGGACACTCTACCACTGAGCCACATCCCCAGCCCTATTTTGTATTTTATTTAGAGACAAGGTCTCACTGAGTTTTTTAGCACCTCACTTTTGCTGAGGCTAACTTTGAACTTGTGATCCTCTTGCCTTAGCCTCCTGAGTCACTGGAATTACAGATGTGTACCATGACGCCTGGCCTCAAATTTCTTTTACCCTTTTTAATTTTATTTCTTGTGATAAGGGAGAAAGTTTGTGGTATAATAAGGCATTCATCATGATTTTTATTAAATCTCAGACCATTTTTTCTTCAGGGTGATAATTACTCAAAATGAAAGTAATAGGACAAACAAAATAATTTAAAATATGATTAATGTCTTTATGTTTTGAAGGATTGCTTCATGTTTGATCATTGGAAGTAAATGTCTTTAATTCTTTTAGTACATAGAGTAAACTTAATCTCTAAAAGTTATTAGTTTGCAAGAATGGGAATTTATACTCCATGTATGTATGATATGTCAAGTACATTCTACTGTTACATCTAACTAAAAAGAATAATTTTTTAAAAAGAAGTGTTTGTTTTACTTTTCAAATAGGAAATAAGAATGATATTTTATTCAAAATATTTATATTATGTATTTAAGGAGTAGTATATATTTTATTGTAGTCAGTAGCTTATAGGAGAAACAGCACAAGACCCAAAAGAAATGTAATCTAACTCTTCCATCAAAGACAATAAAAGGTAGTCTTCCTGTTGATGGGAACAAATAATATATTAAAATCAAGACTGTTTATTTTTAAATTGATAGAATGATTCATCACTTAAAATTTGAATATTTAATAGATAAATTTTATGAAAAAATAAAATACTATTATTTTCATAAGAGTTTAGAATATTATAGAATATTTTAGCACATATTCAATACAGGTTTAAGCTTTAAGACATGTTTAGCTGTTAATATTTCATAGTGAATATTTGTATCATATTTCTAAATATTGTTAAACTCAAAGTTAACAATTTTTCAGAATTACTTCATTTCCTGAAGTTTATTTTTCTAGTCTCTGCAAGTCTTATACATATAAAATAACCAAACATTGATAGAAAAATATTATGTCCATACTTAATGTCTGTTTCTTTTTTAAAAACCAATTTATTAAGTTATAATCCATGTGTTATATAATGCACTTTTAAAGTAGATAATCTGATAGTTTTTATTGTGATAATAGATTGCTGTTTAAAATTTATTATTGAAATATTCTAAAAACCTCTTACTGACCATATTTTTTTAAATCTTGAGAAATCAAGAAAATAGCAAATGGAGAAAATCTTAAATTATTTTAAGGAAGAAAAGATACATGGAAAATTTTTCCACAAATAAGGATAAATAGTATAGCTATTTTATTTATTGACTGCTTACTCCCATTTATTACTTTCAGCCTTTTATATGTAGTAACTCCTTTGTGAAAATTTAGCATTATATCATAAATGGGATGTCTGAACAAAAACATTTAAATCAATGAAGTCTATTATTGATAATATTTTAATTAGCATAACATTATGTAATTTTGTCATTTTTCCATATTATTTTTATTCAGATGTATACTTACTTTATAATGTGGAGACACCATTAATATTCTATCATATGTGTTAGAAGTTTAGATAATTTAAATGAATTCAATAATTTTTTAAACATTTTCTTCCTAGAGTATTTTTAAACTGCTTCTATTCTATAAACTCCTGAAATACATTATTTTGCATTCTTTACTGAAATAGAATTTATTTCATAAAGGCCTATCTATCTCCTTTTGTTCTAATATAAAGGTTTCCTACTGAGATTTGATAACAAAATTAAACATGTGGCTATCTGGTTTGCTTTCCATAGCAGAGTACAAATAGCTAATTAAATGCAGTGTATGCTGAACAGGTGGCAGCAAGCTAATAATAGCAAATGCATTATGAATGAGAGCAAGGAGAAAATGACAATGACAGGCTAATGAAGGAAACATTATTTAATTACCTCTTTTTTTTTTTCTTTTTTGGTGGTGTTGGGGATTGAACCCAGGGCCTCACATATGTTAAGCAAGCACTCTACCACTAAGCTATTGAGGTATGCACCCAGCCCCCAGGAAATACTTTTTTAAAGTCTTACAAAATCTTGAAAAATGATTATTGAAGGATTAGAAAGGTGTTATCAGAGTCTTTTATATTCATCTATATAGTTTTTGGTTACTAAAATACTCATCAAACCCAGGAGTTTCATATTCACTCAATCTTAGGCATTTCAAATATACTTTGGAGAAAATTGCAAGAGTTCACATGCTTTATCAAACCTCTATGACTGGTACTGTTGGATCATGGCTCTATGACAAGTGCTATTTTGTACATTGTTAATGTATGTATTACATACCAGTTAAAGAGAGCACAGATATAACTTTGACTTCAAAATGTAAACCTCAATTTGTATTCAAAAACTTCAGCCAAGACAAGGACTCCATGTTAATCCTAACCTAGGTGGCCCTTCTTCCTGGTAGTTAATATGTTTTACTTTATACATACTTCAGCCCATTCAGTACTTCGCCCATATATACACATGTCAAATAGAGCATCTCTCAGCAATCCCATCATTCTTTGAACTCTTATAGATAAGCATAGGCCTTCCCTGATTTCTCTGCCATTTTGGATAATTCAGATATTAGAGCCAGTCTGACTGTTGGGGTTACTGTCTGAAATCACTTCCTCTTACACAACATGTAACCCAGTGACCATGCTGCACATTCAGGCCTGCAGATTAAAACATGGAATCTAGTAAGAAGTTGGAATAATTATCTTACTTTACCAAGAACTTTATCTTCATCTTCCCATATTCTTCTCACAGCTTTAATGATATTACATATTTTAGTTTTTATATATGTTCTTTTAGAATTTTATTTTTTTATGATATTCAATGACTTGAATTCCTGTGATTCTTACTATTGTTTACTTCAGTAGTCACAGTTTTCAATGTTTAATTCTTTACACTACTTTTTACCTGTTATCATTGCATTGAGTAGAAGGGTCATGCAGGAAATAAGCATGCAATATTTTTTATTATAATCTTTCTTTGAATTGTAGTAATGACATCCTCTTTTGATGAAATTTAGAGAAGATCTTATGATATTTCTAGTTATTTCCAAAATAGAAAGTTCTATCTAATATAGTTCCAATAATCATCTTGCTTCAGTAATTAAAATATCAGGCACAGTCCAATAGTTAGATCTCTTGACTTTATTTAAAATCACTCCCCCCACACACAGTGAGTCTATTACAGATATTACTACTACTACTATAATGGGGGTATGGGTGGAGGAACTAGTCAGCTAGTATTTTATTGTATTAATTCCTTTAAGCTTCTCCTGCTCTAAATTCAACTTGCTAGGCAGACCAGGTTAGGGTTGTACTGTGTGACTAGTAGGGAGAAAAAGTGAAGGGCAGAAATATCTTAGTTGAATAGCACATGCTATTTGTATTGAGGTTTCTCTTCAAAATCATTAACATGCAACTTAATAGATACTTTAGTATTCATCTATTGATGTCTTCTCATCCAGAATTCCATAATACTTATTTAATATAGATACAACATAAATAAAATATATACTTATATGCAATGTAAATGTGCATATAATATGAATATAATCCTATAATATAATCTCTAGGAGTAGTGTATATTTTCAATGGTATTCACAATTTTATCACCAGTGCACAGGCAAATGCCTACATATGCTCAATTCTTGACAAATATCCATAGAATGAATAGGTATATTTTAAAATAAAATTTAAATTACATTAAAAATAAACTATAATGAGTTAATATATTGATACATAATCCTGTAAATTTGTACATGCAATTTCTTTTTCTCACATTTTATTTTTTATAGGTCAATCTTAGAATAACACCAAGTCATATAGGGTTGGGTTTCCACGGATACAGACTATTGTGAAAAGCCTACTTTAGTTTTAATTATGCAGTTTTGGCTATATATAAAAAGATGTTCTTTGGGCCTTCATTGTGGACATATATCTAGCATAAAAATATCATAATATTTGCTTAATATTTTAAAATGCTTATAGTCATCCTACAATGAAGCTATTAGAGTTAAAGATTATACTCTGATTTATATCTAAAGTTTGCTTATGTCTTTCTCTATAAGATTTTCACTGGTTTATCAATAGTATATACGGAAATGAATTTAATAATCAAATTACATAGGTTGTTTCAGAAAACTTTAAAGGTACCTTTATTTTTGGGAAATGAAGCAATGTTCAATATCAACTAGCTCTTGTTTTTGAATATTCAGTATTTGAAATAGTGTATCTTGCATGTTTTCATTAAAAATAAAATGTAAAATTTGTAGTTTTTTCTCAATGCTTATTTTAATGCTATGCTATCAAAAACTGCATATTTCAAATATAATTTAAAACATAAAAATAAAGCACAAATAGCTTATACTACATTTTTGAGAGCATGTTACATCTGAGTTAATTCAAGATATTTTCTTTAGAAAATCACAATATATCATAGTTTTATAGAAGAATAATACTAAACTCACCCAAGAGTAATTTAGCATGTCATTGAGAGACATTTAAAATTTTACCATGTTTTCTATCATTTTGATTCAGTGTTGAATGTTTGTATGAAGCTGATTCATTTATCTACTAAATGCTTATGGAGTACCTGTTTGGTTAGATGGGTGGATAAAATATATGTGAATGCTGATGCTTAGGGAAAATGAGTAATAAAATGCCTGCCTTCACGGTTTTATTTAAAGGCTCAGAGATTAATAATTTTGATGAACTAGTAGGTGGTAACTGTAGGCAGGTGGGAGTGTGGCTAGAGGACTGAGACCTTAAAAATATGAGCTCAAAATAAACTTCCTCCTCTAAATTGTTCTCTCTTATTTTATGTTGTCAATGGACCTTTATTTAATTTATTTATATGTGGTGCTTAGATTCAAACTCAGGGCCTCACACATGCTTTACCACTGAGCCACAACCCCAGCACCTCTGAATTGTTCGCGTCAGATATTTTGGTCACAGTGATGAAAAGCTGAATAACACAATATCTAATATTATAATTCTGAATGTTTGTGTTCCTCACCATGCATGTGTTGAAACCTAATCTCAAAATCAATAATTACAAATTTGGGCACTTGGCAGTTACGGTGACTTTAGTTCCTTTATAAAAGGCATGGAGCTCATTCCCTCTTCTGCCATGTGTGCATACAGCACAAAGGGCTTATGCATGCAGTGAACCCCCACCAGATGCTGAATCTGCTGGCATGCTGAGCTTGGACTTCCCAGGCTCTGCATGTAAGAAATCAAGTTAATTTCTGTAGTTTATAATCCACCAGTTTAGTATATTTTGTTAGCATATTATTTTAAATCTGACAGACTAAAGTAATTCCTAATGTCATGTAAGCTTGCAGAAATTATTTAACATCTCTGAGTTTCATTTTTCTGATGTGATAAAATGGATTTAAGTGGCTACTTTGCCATTTTTAAGCCATAAAAGAAGTAATATGTATTCAGTACATAGTGAACAAAGCAGATTCAAATTCATTCTCTAGCAAATAACTGAGATCAATCAATAGACAATAATTAGATGGCAAAACTTGTGATGTCCACCAATATTTAGCATAACAAAATTTTAATTCTCATCAACTTTAAATAGGAATGTAAACTAATGAAAATACTTTTATACTAAATTTGAATAAACTTACGCCATTTGTCTACAGGTTTAATAGTTTATGTGTGTAAGTACACAGACATACATGCAGGAATATTCACATCAGCCTTAGAACCTGTAGCTGAAAACCATCTTTCTATATGCAAAGAATAGCTAAATAAACTGTGGTGTACTTGAACAATAAAAGAAAGTGAATAAAATAAAGCTCCTAGTAGCACATGGATGATTCTAACAGAAAAATACAATTACTGAAAATGTAAGAGAAAAATATTACATATGGCAAAATTTCATTAGCATAAATTTCAGAAAATAGTATAATTTATAATAGCCTATTGAAGAATATATATTTAGATGATGAAATTAAAAAGAAAGACAAGCATAATATTGCCATAAATTTCAAGATATTGGTTGTCTCTTAATGACGGAAGAGATCATGGTTTCCATGGGACACATGGTGAGTCCTCACAATATTTACTGATCTGAGTGATGAACATATGCGTGCTGTATTATTTGTTTGTTATATTGTACATTTATGCACCTGTGTTATATTTACAAATAAATTAAAATGGTTTAAAATCAGAGACTGCAAGCTTTATAATCACATTCTTAAAACTTCAAAAATCCTAATTAAAAAACATTTTGTTCTCTCTTTCTTTAACAATGAAGCTCACATCCAAATTCTTCTGGCCCGTTTCTCTATACCTACTAATATTAGGAAATCATATACTTTCCAGACTATCACAAGGGTGTTTGAACTAGTTGAGAATTTCACTTGTAGTAGCATCCTTTACACTGTTTATGAATTTTGACTCTTTTTTCAAATCTAGATTATCATAAAATATGTGTCACAGCATTTATAAAAGCATGTTACATTCTTGAATTGTCTCTGTCCAAACAATCTATTGCATTTTGAAGTCTGAGGCAAAGAGCCAGGTTAATTTGGCCTGGCTTTCTTGGTAGTAGGTCAGGATAATCCCCATTTAAAACTAAGTTTTCTTGCCCAGGCAAGTAAGTTTTCTTAATCATTAAAAACAAAGTATCTTTTTCAAATTAAACTTCAATATTGATGTACAATTTTGCATTGGATGCTAACTGCATTTTTGCCTCACAAGAGTATGAAGCTTGAGTGTAGTGTTGTGTGAGTCGGTGATCCAAACCAAATCTGCTTGTTGTCCCTGCCCCCCACCATCCCTGCTTACAAACAAGCAAGCAATACTAATTTTGTTCTTCAAAACCATTCACACTATTGACAGTTTCAAACTTAAGGAAAAGATTGGAAAGAATTGAAATGATTTAAATAGTATTTAGATGTCAAGTTAAAGAAAATGGAGATGTGAAATTTGTGGCTACTATCATTTAGTATTTTTAAACTGGAATGACAAGGTAATTAGAGAATTGAAAATATTATATTGGAAAGTCAGTGGAGAAATTTTGAAGTCTGAAAGATCATAAAACTTCAACACTCAGTCGTCTAGATTTTCTTTAATATTAAATAAATCAAAATATGCTTGTATACATATTTTTAAAAAGAGAGAGGAATGTCAATGGTTATTCAGAAGTTTTAAAGGTAAACTTCAACTTCCTGACTTGGGAAAGTGTTTTCTGAACATTATACATCAGAAGTCAGAAATCACATGGGGAAGGAAGTGAAATAGGAGGAAGAGGGAGTACTGGTGAGTATTATAAGGGCTCAGGGCGACTGGGATGCTTTCATCCGTTCAGGCATTTCATCCATTCAGAGACATTTATGAGGAGCACTGGGAAAATTGATCAGCATTTCATCAAAGGCTGGCCTGTTCTCACCAAGTCCTCCTGTTCTTCAGTGACATAGAAATACCCTAGGTAGGGCTTACAGAGGTTTATATAAACATTAGATGTAAAGTTATCTTTTACATAAAAGATATTTTATTAGGTTGAGAAAACAGAAGTCTGTAATACTATCATAAAATATCCTGTGTAGGATTGTTGCTTGTTCTATTTGCTTATGAATTTTAAAATGAATAAGTTTGGTGCTCATAATTATGTATTTAATAATTTATTATGTATTTAATGAATTTTTGAATATAGGAAGGATATATTCTTGCTTTGAATCCTCATCAACATAATTTTAAACTAAATCATTCAAATAACAATTTAAAACATGAAGAATGATGTGTAATTACAAACATGTTTATGTAGAATTATCTAAAGTATGATGAAATGTAATATATTTGACAAACCTTTACATATTAATTCACTTATTTCTTTAATGAATCTCCATCTTGCAATTTGTTTAAAAAAGCATAATTTGTGGGGGTCGCAGTCCATCCCGAGCCAGCGGGTTGAAGGGGCACCCCCACATTTACCTAGCCATGGAAGTTGGGAAGAGTTGGAGCCGACTAGCCATCCGTTCTCAGCCCTCCGCCGCTGCAAGACAATCAGACACACCAGGGAGTACAGTCAGAGCAGGCACCCATTTATTTGCGGAACAAGCATTCAACTTATAGGGCTGTTCGGCCAATCAGAGACAATGCACATAGGCAACAGCTGTCCATGTGGTAAGGCACGTAAGCCCCCTGAATTCTGTCCATGAGCTGCACATTCGTGGAACAGTAAACCAATCATATAGTTCCTCCTTCCTTTGTGCCTTTCCCATTTACACACAATGGCTAGTCATAAGGGCATAGTATAGAGCTAGCTCCCCACAAGTCCCCCTTTTGTATGGTCCACTTTGGAAATGTGCCTGTCTTAGGTTGCATCCATCTTTCAGGGGGTCTTACTGGTCATTGGCTATCATTCCAGCCTCATGGTGGGCCCATACCTTAAGGCCTTTGGATTTCCTGCAAGGCCACATAGACCCAGGGATCTCGAGGGGTTTGGGGGTGTTCTTCAAGCACGTGTGCTAGCATTGTGATCTTGTTTTGGAGCTGGGCTTGCGTTTCCAGCACCTGGTAATGAAAGGCAACAGAAGAAGGATGAGACCATCAATGCCAAAACCATTAGGGGTGAGAGAGAGATATCCTATAATAATTAGTGGTTTAAATATTGAGAAGAAAACATGAAAAGTATTTACGTGGATCAGTTCCTTTATATAATGCTATAACATGAGAAACACCCAAAATCAAATAGAGTTTTACCATCAAGATATAAACCCAGTAAAAGAAAACACCAACAAAATGCTATAAAAGGTACAGAGAATGTATGGCTATAGGAAACCTTAGTGTAAATTGCAGTATATAATTTGGCCCACGTAGAACACAAAATTATTTACTGAAGTTAGAAATTTTTTTTAATAAAACAGTGCTTAGTAGAAGTATTTTAATATGAATCAAATATATAATCTAAAGGTAGAAACTTTAAAAACATTAATAGCATTAAGCCAGTGCCATTCAGTTGTGTTTTAATTTTGCTTTTGTTTTTAAAGCTGTTGTTTTGACTCAAGAAAAATCTCTAAGGCCAATATCCTTAAAAGTATTATCCATTCTTGTTAGATTTATATTTAGTCTTTAGGAAGTGATTTAGGTTGGCAATGCAGCTCAAATAAGTGAGAGAAATTATTTATCATTCCAATGATAGTTACAGACATAAACATTTTAATGTGCAATTATTTATATTATTTTTTATTGACTGGGAGGTATATAATTTGTTTTCCCCAAATAACCATGCCATGGGAGGAGTTTGTCCCTGAGGGAGTGGTGTTGCAGCCAGGGGCCTGCAACATTGTGCAGGAGTTGGATCTGTGTCTCCTCCGTCTATAAAATTCCTTTCCCTTAGAGAGTAGGAGGTAGCGAGAGAGGCCTCAGAGCTACCTTTATTGCCTTAGGCCTTTCCAGCCATCTGGGAGCCGGCTGTGGTGCTTTGTGGCAGTGGAAAGTCACCTGCCAGCTAGCTGCCAGTCGCCAGCCTGAGAGCAGTCCCCTGTCAGTCCTGCCTGATTGGGTAGAGGGGCCAGAAGCAAGAGAAGGGGGGAAGAGCCCACTGATTGTGAAGAAGAGGAAGAGAATGCACATCTGTGCAGCAAATGCTGTGGATCAGCATGCAGGGAGGGATTCTGGCCTGCCTGGAGGCAGAGGGTGTGGCCTCAGCCATAGGAGGTGCCGGCAGAGTGCGTTTGGGAATTTTATCTCTGCAAGCAGCACTGTTGCAAGGGCATGGTCACTTTAAGGCTCTGGTACAGTTTTTGCTAGCTGGGGCGACTTTGTGCCTTGTCAGATCTGATGCTTGCAACTTGAGCTGTGGTGGTGGAGCCGTAGTATTGAGCCATTGGTGCTGGCAGCAATTAGGCTTGCTGTGCATGGGGCCAGCGGCAGCGTGTGCTGGTCATGGCAGAGCCAAGGCGGGCACGCAGATGTTGACCATGTGGGCGGGGGCAGGGACCTTCCCTCAGCAGGGGAAAATGGCGGCCAACTATCCTCAGAGGGAGGACGACAATATGGCAGAGGTCAACTCTCTTCTAGCAGGGAAGCTTGCAAGCCTAGTTCAGGGGCTGAGGGCAGGGAGGAATCATCCCAGGGGGCAGAGAGACCCCATTTGGGCTTAGCAGGATCCTTCCTGTCAATTGGAGGAGTGACTGAGGACCTCCGAAAATCAAGCCTTTCCTGATCAAAACATTCCTATTCCGTCTTTTCCTCCGAGTCCTTGGAAGGTCCTTCTGATTTCTCTATTTGTTCCCCAGAGGTCTCTTTGAATGCCTCAGGAGAGAAGCATCTCTTAAGGGCCGACAAAGTAGGATAGACACCCAAGGGGGGGGGTCTTCCCCTAAATTGACTTCCCTTTTACGTACTAGCTGTTCCATCTGCTCCCACGTGGAGCGATCAAAAAGAGGGGAATCAGGGAGCTGCCCGCGTGAAGGTCTCCTAGACCTTTTCAGCTTGGGTATCTCAATACTCTAAGCCCTTACTCTTAAGCAGATATCTGAAAGCTTCCCGAGCAGGGTCCTCTTTTCTATTAGCTTAACATATTTTTAGGTAAACTCCAACCCAAAGACCTGCAGATCCACTCACCTGATTGGCCCAACTTGCCACTTACGGTTTTGGTTTCTCTCGCGCCCCATATGGGCCACCACAATGCAGGGGTTGCAGTCCATCCTGAGCCAGCGGATGGAAGGGGCACCCCCACATTCACCTAGCCGTGGAAGTTGGGAAGAGTTGGAGCCAACTGTCCGTCTGTTCTCAGCCCTCTGCCGCTGCAAGACAATCAGACACACCAGGGAGTACAGTCAGAGCAGGCACCCATTTATTTGCGGAACAAGCATTCAACTTATAGGGCCGTTTGGCCAATCAGAGACAATGCACGTAGGCAATAGCTGTCCATGTGGTAAGGCACGTAAGCCCCCTGAATTCTGTCCTTGAGCTGCACGTTCATGGAACCAACAGTAAACCAATCATATAGTTCCTCCTTCCTTTGTGCCTTTCCCATTTACACACAATGGCTAGTCATAAGGGCGTAGCATAGAGCTAACTCCCCACAATACTTCATGCCAGTTCCTTTGCTAGGAATTATTAAAGTATTTTTATTTTTTAAAAAGTTGTTTAGGAGCCGGGCGCGGTGGCGCAAGCCTGTAATCCCAGCACTTAGGGAGGCTGAGACAGGAGAATCGTGAGTTCAAAGCCAGCCTCAGCAACGGCAAGGCGCTAAGCAACTCAGTGAGACCCTGTCTCTACATAAAACACAAAACAGGGCGGGGATGTGGCTCAGTGGTCGAGTACCCTTGAGTTCAATCCCCAGTACCAAAAAAAAAAAAAAAGAAAAAGTTGTTTAGGTTTTTTTTTTTACTTGTTCAAATCTAGCACAAAAAAAGTTTCTACAACTTAACATATTTCAAATTCTTATATATAAATGGGAAAATAAAATATTTATTTTTACAGAGAAGAATGTGTGAGGGCTACCAAAATGAACATATAGACAAACAAAATAAATCATGTGTTTATGTTCTGTCCAGCATCATTGATTTTCTCTATATTTTTCATAACCATACATTTGTTTTAATTTTTCACAAGTTAAAAATAATTCCTTTGATTCTCTACTTAATTCAAGCAACTACTTTTCATTTTTCCCTTTTATTTTATCACTGTTTTAAGGGTTGTAATGGTTGCTACATTGGATTTTTTTTTTTTTTTTTGAGATAGTGTCTTGAGTTGTGGAGGTTGGCCTTTGAAATTTGCTATCCTGCCTCAGCCTCCAAGGTCACTGGGATTACAAACATGTGCCACTGTGCCCACGTGGCTCCCCTTTCCTTTCTGCCTTTGCTACTTCCCATTCTTCCCATTTCAATAAAAAAAAAATTTGTTTCCTTCATCCTGTAACACTGTATGTAACAAGACCACATTTGACCTCTACATGAGAAAATTTTATGGATAAATTCCTTTCATGATATGATGCTTGATCAACGTTTGATATTGTTTATCATCCCTTTCTTTTGGAAACCATTTCATTGGATTTCAGGAACATCTCATCTTTATTTTCTTCACTGTTCATTCCTTTCAGCTGGTTTGAATATTGTCGCTGGTTCTTTTTCAAAATGAAGGAACATCTTTAAAAGTCTTATCTTTACTGCCCTCCATCAATTCATAGGTAATCTTATCAGCTTCATATTCCTATTGATTAAACAGAAACAAAATGTATGTATCTGTCTCACCTTCCCTTATGTTTTGAAACAAGTAGCTATCCAATTTTTCAAATATTTGTGTGTAGTAGGTATTTCAATGTGTCTAAATATTAACACTGTGTTTCCACAGACGTATGCATTATGAAAATTTTGTTTCCTTACCGTAGTGAATTCCTCTTCCTGTTGCTCCAGACAAAATTATTCAGAATTACCATTTACTTTTATTTGTATTTGTAACTAATCTCTATGTTGAGTACATAAGCAAACCCTATTGGGGGTTTAAAATCTCTTCCTTTAAGATCTGTTAAAAATTCAGGTTTCTTACATTTATAAGTTATTAAATAATTAATTGGACTTTCACCATTAAACTGTTTGACACTTTTTTCTCCTTGTCATTTTCAAAGTACACTCAGGAGACCCCTCATTCCATGGTGACACAAGCCTCCAATGGCAATTTTAGCTGCTTTTGGAGGATGAAGTCCTGTCTTCTGTGGTGTCTACTGGTTTCTCCAGAGATAATTCTACATGTGTTGCCTTGATTATATTTCATATCAGATTATCCCAAATGGGATCAAACTCTGCAAGATGTCAAAAGTCAATCCTTTTCATATGAAGCTGTTGAGGAAAAAAAAAAAAACACAGAAAATATGATTTAAAAATAAAAACCTAGAATAATTCATTATTCTGCAAATTATCAGGTAACTTAAAAATGATAACATAGGCAATATATCATTTTAATGATTGATCTTTCTTTCTTTTTGTCCCCAAATTCCCTTTGTTTGGTACCTTTAATTTAGCTTATTTTTTAAATAATTCTACATGTATACTGTTTTTCTATTCCTAAACTTCTATTTACCCTCATTAAATATGTCAATATTTGTTTGGATATTTGCTATTCTGATTTTTGCTTATTAAATACATACATATGTATAGATATGTGTGTGTATATATTTATATATATTTAAATTGTGACCCTGAACTAAAATTAAATTATAGTAAAAAAAATTACTATCTCCTATTTACTATTTAATTCCTTTAACTCACCAAGTAATCAAATAATCAGGATAATTTTTTTAAAAAAACCCTTAAAATTACTTATTCAATATTTTGAAAGTTGGCTTCAGATTAGATGGAATTAATGATTTTCTGTTTGAAATTAAGTTTAACCACTACAGTTTATTCACATAAATATTAATATCTATGTTTAAAGAGAATCTATTTTTAATAACATGGAGAGGAAAATAAAGGTAATTTTGAAATAGGAAGGGCATAAATAAGAAGCCTGGCACATACTCCATAGTTGTTGTAATTTGGATCTTGAGTGTCCCACAAAGGCCCATGTAGCCTCTTCATGATTAAGTGTGTGGGCCCCAAAGTGGTACTATTGGGAGGTGGTTTAATCTTTAAGAGGGACCAGTCAGCAGTCTTCAGGCCATTTGGAGCTTGTTATCTTTTTCTCTTTTGCTCCCTGCCAGGAAGTTTTCCTAGATCACACACTCCCATCATTGATATGCTGCTCTCCATAGGCCTGGGGCAAATCAATTAAGAATTGTAATCTCCAATACTGTGAGCTGAAATAAACCTTTTTATAAGTTTACACAGAGAACACCAGAATTGATGAAGCACTATCCTTATGTACCTTTTTGTATTTAGCTACTGCCCTTACAAAGTGACATAAATTGAATGGTTCAACAAAAAAATTCATTTCCTCATAGTTACGAAGATTCCAGACAAAAATGTCAAAAGCCTCAGTTTCTTTGAGGGTTGTGTAGGAAAATATATTCTATGCCTCTCTCCTAGATTTTGATTTTTTGAAAATCAGAAGTATTTCTTGGCTTGTTAATGTTTTACCATAATACCTGCCTTCATCTTTACTTTGCATTCCCCACCTATGTAGGTGTTGATGACAAGCTTTCCCTCTGTAAGAATGCCAATAATTTTAATGATCCTCCTTCTTCCTGGGGGACATTTTCTTAAGTAATAACTTCTTTCCAAATAAGTCCACATTCTGAGTAACAATGGGTTAGGAATTCAATACATGCATTTGAGAAGTTATAATTTGTCATGGTTAATTTTATATATCGACTTGACTGGGACATGAGGTACCTAGATATTTGGTTAAACTTTATTTTTAGTATGTCTGAGTGTTTCTGAATGAGATTGGTCTTTGAATCAGCAGACTGAGTAAAGCTGTTTTCTTTTTTTAAAAACAAAGATATATGAAAATTTGCTGCTTGGGACTTCTATAGTCATCTTAAAATCATAAAAGGAAATAGTATAATCACTTTAAAGTTGACAGTATGAGAATATGGGATGTACAGAGATCCTTAAAGATATTGTTAGAGTCCTAGAATCTCACTACTTTCAATGTTCCTAATATCTCACATGATGAAGGTCTTTATTATTTTAGCTGCATTAGACATTTCATATACTTATGCATAGCATTATACCATATTTAATCTTTTTAAATTTATTTTTGATACATAACATAATTACTTTTGATGTTAACACAGAAGATAGGCATGTATGTGATTGATGAGCATTTATATACATGTTTAGGTCATTTGTTGAATAATTACCATACATAATACTTTTTCTCATAGTTATTTTTTCATGTTAAAATTAGCATCATTAAACAGAACTTGTCCCTACAAAACAAATAAATGAGGTTAAGAACTGTTATAAGTGTTTTTTAAAATGAAAGGTAACTATAAAATTATGTTGTGAGTTTTTCTTAGGATGCAGTTTATTTTTATGCAGAAGCATAGACTCATAATTTGAGAAGATTTATGCTCCTAATTCAAGAAGTAGGTGTTGAACATAAAAAGAAATTATGCAAAAGGAGGCTGAATGAATAAATTCGAAATAAATAACAATTTCAAGTTAAATAATAGTTTAGTAAACTAATCTACACAGAATGCTTTAAAATTATGGTCCTTGTAAGAGGATATGAGAATAATGACTAGCACTTTGGGGAAAAAGCATGGAAAAACTAAGGAAAAAAAATGCATTATCTTTTAAATATCCATGAAAAAATCCATAAGACTATTTGAACACAATAAAATATATAAATTTTCATGGTAAATAAATATTTACTTTTAATCAATTTTAATATATATTTCTTATACTGAAGCAATGTTATATATATGTACAAAACTTGAGAAATTGCTACATCACATCAAAATAAGTGGTTGTAGCTTTCTAAAATGCTGGTAAAATGCACAATTACTTATAATCTTTCAACCATTTTAAAAATTTTGTGTGCCTAGACTTCATATGATTGTTTAGCACAGAAGTCTTACAG
Organism: Geosciurus inauris; assembly: GCA_004024805.1. Taxonomy (NCBI): domain Eukaryota; kingdom Metazoa; phylum Chordata; class Mammalia; order Rodentia; family Sciuridae; genus Geosciurus; species Geosciurus inauris. Next base: position 100,255 of record PVHX01003835.1, on the reverse strand, counting down.
AATTCATTTTTCACTATGTTCTGCTACAATGTAATTGAACCATTTCAATAAACTTAATAAACAGTAGCACCATTTTTATTATCTTCTTAGGAGGTATTTTGTAAATATTGACAGAAGCTTTATGATTGATATTTCCAAAGATGCATGAAATAGTATGTTTTCTAATAAAGCTGAAAATAATTAATGGAGAGATTTTCTTATTGATTTTGATTGATGAATGTTCTTATGTTCACCTATTTTGTTAAATCTCACATTTTCAAAATACTTTATTCCATCTGCAGCTAAATCAAAGCTAATAAGAAAATGTTGCATATACTAATTATTTCAGACTCTTCTCATTAAACTTAGAAAAAAAACATTGTTTACATAGTAGCAAACTATAATGCATTAGGAATTAGAATGCAGTTGTCTCCCTTTACCTGTATGGAAGATATTCAGGATTCCCAGTGAATTCCTGAAACCATGAAAAGTACCAAAACTCTGAATACTGAATTTTTTTTCCCTAAACATACATACATACAATAATGCTTGGTCTATAAATTAGAGATTAACAAAAACAAACTATGCTGAAATAATTATTTAAAATGCATAAATTGTTTATTTCTGGAATTTCCCATTCGATATTTTCAGTCTATGGTTTATCATAAGTAAGTGAAATGAAAGAAAGTGAAACTATGGGTGGTAGACCATTGTGGTGCCTTTTATAATTCTTAAGAAAATGTTACATTTCTTTGCATCTATAGGGTCACAGAGGTAAAGAGGGAGTAGTCATCCTGAAGCAACCAGTGAAGGTCATTACAAGCATTTTAATACTGTATGTAGCACTATGATTTCTTGTTTTTCTTCTTTGTGTTAATCATGAAATTTGTAGCACTTCTGTAGCTACAAGGTCTCCAGTCTAACACCTCTGTGTGGAAATGTGAGCTAGTGAACTAAAGTCTCATTTTAGTGCTCATCTACACATTGCTTCTCTACAGCCTATAGAAGAGTGCTCCCAGTAACTTTATTCATAATGGCTAATAACTGGAACCAACCTGGATATCCTTCAATGGATGAATGATAAAGCAAACTGAGGTGTAGTCATAACATGAAATGTAACTCAACAAAATAAAAGAACAAACTACTAATGAATGCAGTAATTCAGATCACTAGAGTTTTGTACATAGTGAAAAGAAGCCAATCCTAAAAGGTTACATAATATATGATTTCATTTATATGAAAAAATTTTCTTTACAATATTTTAGAGATGGGAAACAAATTAGTGTGTGTCTTTGGTTAGGGCCAGAGTGGGTGTGGCTGTAAAAAGAAATCAGAATGGATCCTGTGGTGATGGAAATGTTTTGTATTATCATATCAGTGCTAATATTCTGGCATGTTATTGTAGCATAGATGTTCAAGATGTTACCATTGTGATAAACTATGTAAAACTTACAAAGGGCCTCCCTGTAATATCATAAACCTATATCAAAATAAAGAGTTTAATTTTAAAAAATTAAACACAAAATTATTTGATTTTATGGATTCCTTTGCACCTAGAAGAGTCCATTTAAAATGTTTCCAGTGAGCTAGGTGCGGTGACACACGTCTGTAATCCCAGCACTTTGGGAGGCTGAGACAGGAGAATCGCAAGTTCAAAGTCAGCCTCAGCAACGGCAAGGTTCTAAGCAACTCAGTGAGACCCTGTCTCTATGTAAAACACAAAAATAGGGCTCAGAATGTGGCTCAGTGGTCGAGTGCCCTGGAATTCAATCCCTGGTACCAAAAAATAAAATTAAAATAAATAAAATGATTCCAATGAAAGGGTTATAGGTAGAAGTTTATTGAAAAATACCCTTTCACGATGATTTTTTATGGTTTTCTGCTTGAACCCTAGACTGAATGATATTATACACACCAGAATCATTGTCCGAGATTATAAGGCAAGAAAAGAGAAAGTATATGGTTTGCCAAAGTAAAACAAACTCCTTACTATTTATAGCACTACAGGAATTTTTTTGTTCATATTTTAAAATATAGGTTTTATTATTAGGCATGGTAATACCAATAGATCAGTAAAGGATTGCCATTAAAAAGACAGTTTTGTACGACTCCACAGAGGCAGAACACTATATCAAACCTTGCAGAATCACAGGGAGAAACACCAGGGTCAGTCAGGAGACATAAGCAGAAAGAGAGAAATGTGGGCAATGCCCTATATTTTAGTTTGCATAAGAAAGATTAGAATAGAGTGGGCAGGTAGATGTAGGATTGACTACTTTGAATAATTGGTGAACTCCAATAATTACATGGAGTTGTTAATTAGTACAATTAATTAGTTGTTGATTAGTATTATTAATTAGTACATGGGTTGTCATTAGTTGTCTGATACTGAGCACTGGGATGATTAGTGCAGGAGAATAGCATCTTGGAGTATAAGAGTGGCATAAAGGAGGCAGTTGGGAAGAATACACTCTGATTTGTCATTTTGTATATGCATAATATACTCTAAAGGAAATTATTATTTGCTATTTCTAGAAATTAGCTTATTCTAGGAGGGGAGGTCACTCCAGAGTCAGCAAAACTCCAAATACTACATAGTGCATAGTGAAAAGAAGCCAATCCTAAAAGGTTACATAGTATATGTATCAGACACACATGGTTACTATAGTTTGTTTAGTTTTCTATTTTGTTCTGTTTTATTTTTTTAAATATACAGCCATATATAACATCTCTGATTTTGACAAACAAAATAATGAGAATTAACACATCATCTTTAATTATGATAAACTCTAACAGAATTATACTTCAAAATTCTTTTATTAAGTATGATAAATTCTGATAAAACTGCATTCTACAGTAGCATAGATTATTCATAAAACAAATAAATCATTTATATGTACAGTTGTAATACACTTCTGAAGAATTCAAAGCTAAAACTCATTTCAACTAAAATTCAGGAATTACAGAGTAAACATTCACCACTCATAAGACAATTTTATACAGTCTCTGGATTTTTACATAATGCAAAGAAATGGGGAAATTAATTGAAACAGATGTGACCATTTTTAGTTACTCATTGGTATAATTTACTTTGCTCTTAGATGATCATAGTAGTTCTTTTCCATGTTTCTCATAGCCAAAGCACATATAGAAAAGGATCAGAGGAAATCAATTAAATGTGCCAAAGTTTTAAAAAAACTCTCTTTTACATAATATTATGTATTAAAATATTTACTAATAAGAACTGAATGATGAAAACTTTGATTTTGGTAGGAGTTTGAAGGTGTTTAATTAATATTAAAATTATGTAGAGTTAACAAAATTTTAAAGTAAATGTTGTATCTGCATCAAATAAATAAAAGGAACAATGACAAACGATTTCCCAGTCTTTATGTGGGAGACAATCCCATTTAAGAACCATTTTCTACCTTTAGGCTTAAAACCTAAGATGTAGTTCCAACTTCCCTCTGACTTATATTTGAACACTGGGTATTCACAAGATAATTGATGATAAGATGGTGACATCTGAGAAATTTTTGCAGATACATACAATAATACTAGTGCTCCAACTCCCAAAAGCTCAAGTCTAGTCTACTGTGCTATGCTTTGGCTCATAGCTGTTTGGTTACAATTCTGGGTGTTATTCTGTCTCCTACCTAAGAGCAAAAGAAGAGCAACTGAGAATATTCAGTCTAGATTCAGGGGGACGGTATCTTAATTAAATCATCAAGCTGTATGAAAGTATATTTAAGTGACAGGATATATAGTTTTTATAATCACTTTCAATCTTGTGTTGTCCAGTTTACTTTTTATAAAATGGAAAAAGAATCTTGAATTTTCCAAAAATACTTTTCAGAACAACACTTAGCTTTTTAAATTTCAGATCTGGGTCACTTTTTAAAAAATTTATTGTTTTCAAATGTTTAACTCTGATGATTAAATGATTTTATTATTTCCATATATATGACAAAGCACATCACTTTTTATTACTTGCATATTAACTTGAAAAAGAAATAAAAATTAACATGTTTATACTTATGTATTTATCTAAATGTATATCACACTAGGTTTTGAACATTAACCACTGATATATTTTTCTCAATTGTGTAAATTTACTAGTTATTGTATTGAAAATATTCATTAGAAATTGTGACTCAGGATTTGAGATATTGAGTGAAACAAATCTGAGTCAGTGTGCTATTTAATATGGTAAGAATGGTGGGAAAAGACTATTATCTCTCCCTCAAGTCTACTACTTTTGTTGTTTTTAAACCAAATTTTGTGTTTTTAGCTTTCCCTTTTTTTTTTCTTGTCTACATTATAGCGTTATTTAAGATGGGAAACATATTCTATTAAACAAACATTGGCAGCATAACTTAAGAATATCTGACAGAAATTTCTATTTTAATTAAATAATAAATATAAATTTAAGGATAATTAAAGACTCCGATTCAAACAGCAGAAAAAAATAAATAATTTTTACTTCAAAATTAAAAATTTTAAAGAATAGTAATATCCTGAAGTTTGAGTGCCACATATAATTATTCACCTATTGTGAGTTTGCCCTTTTTAAGATTGATAAAGCTAAAATTTCAAAGGAACTATAATATCACATCATTAATGTTGTATAATATTACCACCATATATAAAACATATATATAATGTCAAATATATGTAGATTTTATATAAATGTACATATATGTATATACAAATACATGAGGCTATGCTATATTTACTTGTTTGTTATAAAATTAAAACATTTACCTAAATTTTATCCAAATCTCTAAGCTTCATAATGTGAAGGTTTTATGACAGCCAAAATAACTGTCTTGTTAAAAACAAAATTCACAAAAGAACGTCATATGGTTATAGAAAACGTAATATGAGTTTGTCTTCATAGTGTCCTTCTGCAAAATATTAAATTATTTGAAAGGTATTATGTATATCTAAGGCCAAATCTATATAAATGGAAAGTTGAGACATTCAATATAACCCTTATCTCTGATGAACAATATCATCTAGGACATATAACATGTTAGTTATTTGGTCAAAGAAAATTTAATATAAGAAATTGTAAACAAGGTACAAAATTATTAACTAGGAAACAAAGTATAAAAACACTGTACAGGGCTGGGATTGTAGCTCAGCGGTAGAGCGCTTGCCTTGCATGCGTGAGGCCCTGGGTTCAATCCTCAGTACCACGTACAAAGCAATAAAATAAAGACATTGTGTCCATCTACAACTAATAAAAAAAAAAAAAAAAAAAACACTGTACAATATCTTGGAGATAATAAGTGTGGGGAGCTAACTCAAGCTACGCCCTTAAGATGGCGACTAGCCACTGGGAAAGTATGTGGGCGTGGAGGGCACAGAAGAAGGAAGGATAATATGATTGGCTTACTGTTGGTTCTGCAAACATGATCAGCTCGTGGACAGAATTCAGGGGGCTTGTGTGCCTTGCCACATGGACAGTTGCTGGCTACGTGCATTGTCTCTGATTGGCCGAAGGGCCCTATAAGTTGAATGCTTGTTCTGCAAATAAACAAGTGCCTGCTTTGACCAGTCTCCCTTGTGTGTCTGATTGTCCCGAGCGGAGGGCTGGGAATGAGGGGCGGGGGCAGTAGGCTCCAACTCTTCCTGACTTCCACTGCTAGGTGAATGTTGGGGTGCCTCTTCTGCCCCCTGTTTCGGGACAGGCCATAACCCCTGCAATAACTGCAAGAAAGGCTAAAAGAATAAAATAAAAGAGTCTAGCTGATTTAAGACGGTGGATAAAATATGTGTGAATTGCTGGGTGCAGTGGTGCACTCCTATAATCCAGTAGCTCAGTTGACTGAGGCAGGAGGTTCGCAAGGTCACAGCCAGCTTCAGCAAATGAGGCACTAAGCAACTCAGTGAGACCCTGTCTCTAATTAAAATTCAAAATAGAGTTGGGGATGTGGCTCAGTGGTTGAGTGCAAAAGAGTCTAGACTCATTAACATTTAGAGAGTTACAGGAGGGGTCATATGGAACTTGAAAGCAGGCTTCTAAATGATGAGCTCAGCTCCACAGGTGCTGGTGTGTCTAAACTTTAAGAAGTCTCATGGGAGGGAGGACGCTGGTTGGAAGATAAGGTGTTTAGAAATAAAGGCAGCATAATGAAGCTAACTTTGCAAATGTAGAATAAATGGTAAGGTGAATTTAGCCATTGTAATGGCACATAATTCCTGTAATGGCAGGAAACCAATAAAACTGTTTTTTCTAGCCTTGTTTTTTTTGCTTGTTTGTTTTTGCAGTATTGGGGATTGAATCCAGAGGTACTTTCCACCCCTTTTTATTTGGAAACAGGATCTTACTACTTAGCCCAGTCTGGTTTAGAACTTGCCATCTTCCTGCCTCAGTTTCCCAAATCACTGAGATTACACCTGTGTGCCACTGCACCTGGTTTCTCCTTTAGCCTTTTTTCTAGCAATTTCTGTTGATAGTGCCAACATTAAGTCTGAGTGGCAAGGTTGAATCGTGATATGCATGGTTTGCAACATCCATATAAAAGCTAAATATTGAAGAATGAGTCCAAAGCTTAGAGACAGTGACTAACACAGTACATCCCTGTGGTACACAACATGTATACACATTCAGCCACGTTCAAACTTCCATAAAACAACACACAAGTTCAATATTTCTGACTTACAAGATGTATATATGATTTCATAAGTGGATATTCATACTTTCTCCCCAAAATGAGGAGATACAAAATCTCAGAAATCATTAAATTTTGAAATATATAAATTTTGTACTAAATCCTAAACATCAGAATATCTTGTTCCTCAAATATTGCATTATCAATTTACTATCCAACAAAACCTCTATAAAGTAAGTGAAAGTAGGAGAGATAATTAAACTAGTTACTATAAACAAATAAATGTCAGCATAAAAATGGGTAGATAGATGAGGTATAAAAATAAATATATTTTATATATGTATATACACAGAGACTGATATAAAAAGCACCAAAGAAAATGAGCATACTGACGCTTTCTTCTTTTCTACATTTGGCCACAAAGTTGCTATCATATATTTGGTATTTGTAACTTCTTTCTTTTACTTTTATTCCACATTTTCCTTACCTTTAACCATAATCTTCTGCCATGATCTTAGGAAGTCAGGCTTGCCTGCTTGGCTGCCTACCTTCCTTTCTTTTCTTTTCTTCCTTTTTCATAAGATTTTGTTGTATGCTAAAATTTTATTTCTGATATTCTGATTTTACCTGATTTGCATGCTATAATTTTATATTCATTTGACCACCAGACATGAAATAGTTAGGGGGTCCTCAAAAATTTTTGAATTCTAGTTGTGGTGTTTACCCTTATTTGGAGTGCAATATGATTTGCTTTCTTAATCAAGATCCATCATTTTAGCCAATAACACCTTTCTTTGTATCTCAGTTCAATAAAATATCATTAGGGTTCCTGAACACCTCAGTTCAAATGTCATTTAGAGTTCAATATAAGCACTGTTGTTTGTTCTATGTGAAGCATTGATCCTTTTGTCCTTAAGACCTCCCAACAAGCACAACTGCCTTTGTTATGGTTTGATTGTGAGGAATCAATGCTGGAAGTGAAGTGATTAGATTATGAGAACTATAATCTAATTGGTCCATCCTAGTTTGAATGTACTGACTGGGTGGTGGTAACTGTAGGTAGGCGGGCTATGACTGGAGTAGGTGGGTCACTGAGGACATGCCCTGGAAGACTCCATTTTCCCTGTGGCTATTTCCTCCTTGTCTCTGCTTCCTAGCCACTGTGTAGTGAACACTTTCCTCCACAATGATGTTCTTACTCATCTTGGGCCCCAAAGCAATGGAATTGGACAATCATGGACTTAACCTTCAAAACATGAGTCAAAATAAAATTTTCCTCTTCTAAGTTTTTCTTGTCAGTTATTTTGGTCACAGTGATGAAAATCTAACTAATACAGCCTTAGACATCAAAAGGAGAAAATGGAGTGAATGTAGGTGTAATGGTGAGAGGAATGACAGCCAGTGCCACTCCTTGATTCTGAAAAGCAATAGTCTTTCTGTAAAGGAAAACAGCACTATATAGTAATTTTGTCCTTTCAGCCTTGCTTTCAAACATGTGCTCTAAGTCATTTGCAGGTTATTCTAGAAATTCACTGCTTGTGGGTAATAGGGCATAAGTAAGAATAATTAATTTCGTTAGGAGTAAGCCCATTATTGAATTAAGTTCATTTAGCATGAAATGAATTGCTTTATCAATGTCTTAAAGAATGCCATGACAATAAATATAGTATTCTTTCAGTCCCTCAGTGATGGTGCCAGCAGTATTATAGGAACAAGAACAAGAACTCATTCACAGCACTTGTCTATTGCACTGAGGCCAAAACTCTGCTGTGGCCTTGACAAGAATGGTAATAACTTGCCACCTGGTGGCTGGTTGATCTCCCTACTGGATGGTGCCATTTCTGGGGTTCAAGTTTCCCTCCATTGTTGGCAGGTTAGGCACTCAGAACACCTGAAGCAAAATAAACAGCCATATTCCAGGAAGCCAACTTAACGTTTTTTGTGGGATTTTTTTGGTACCAGGGATTGAACTCAGTGGTCCTCCACCACTGAGCCACATCCCCAGCCCTATTTTGTGTTTTATTTAGAGACAGGGTCTCACTGAGTTGCTTAGCTCCTTGCCATTGCTGAGGCTGGCTTTGAACTCGCGATTCTCCTGTCTCATCTTCCCAAAATACCGGGATTACAAGTGTGCACCACCACACCTGGGTTGAACTTTCACTTCACAATTTATTATACATAATTAACTATTTGTTAGCTACCCAACAGTTTTTTTTTTTTCATTTTATTTCTATGTTGCTCAAAATGTTCATGATAGAGCTATGAGAACTTCTGTGGGTTTTGAATAACAAACATCTGTCAAAATGTCAAAATACAAATGTCATTTAAGGAAAAGGGAAGAAAATGACAAGGAAGATGAGACATAGGAGACAGAGAGATAATGGTTAAATTTCATTGCAGTCTACCTTATGCCCTGTGCTCTTTTAAGTATTTTATTAACTTTATCTCAATTATTTTTCAAAATAATTATACAAACCAGACATTATTGTAATCTCTCATTTTAGAAAATGGAAAACTGTGACAAAGAGATATTAAATGGTATGTCTAAAATGATATAGGTAATGAAGTATTAAAGCTAGTTTATGAATATATGGATTCTGTATTTATAGCCTATTTCCTTTAGTTATGCCAAAGTAAATCACATAATGGATTGTGTTATAAATCATTTAGTTATTGATCTCTTGAGGTCATTTCTTAGAAAATCACACATCATCTTATATCTATATAATCAATTTTCCAGTTAATAATATCTCTCATAATAGGACATATTCCATTTCACTGTAATTTATCTAACTTCATTTTCTCAAAAACCATTTTAAGAATAGTACTTTGAGATTTATTTTTTCAAATAAGAAACTTTTTCTAAAAATAAACTGTATTACAAATATGTAGCAATGTTGGATTATGAGCTTAATGTTCTAAAGCTGAGTCTCAAATTGTAAATGTTTTCTTTTCAAAATCATTTGCCTAATAGTTTATGTGTGATATTGAACAAAATACATAAAATCAGAAAAGCATTATTTTCAGATCTTATTTTGCTGGTTGGAAACATAAGCTCCAGAAATTTTTAGTAGTGAGCTTAAAAGCTTTTGAATTTTGACTTCATCAACCCCTATTCTAACACTAATGTGTGTACTCAGGAAGAAGCTGAACATGATGGGAAATTCTGTGGACTAAATTCCTTCTTATCAGTTGTTTCGCTGAAGTGTTCTCCCCCAACATAAGAACCAGACCATTCATTCAATTGTGTAATTCATTGTTAAATCATGAATTGCTATGAATCCAAGTGATCACACAGAGAGTAATATTCCTGCATCTTTTTGACTAAAGTCTTTCAAAATAGACAATAAATCAATAGAATGAAAGTAAAACTTCTCAACTTATTATGACACAATTATATTCTGGAAATTTCTAAATCACCTCTTTTCTTGTGCTTTTTCTTCAAGACCTCATCTTCTCACGTGGTAAGGAATAGGTACTTTTTCATGGTACTCATATGATTCTATATGTAATTTTCTTTATGAATACATTCTATTCAAAATTTACATGTCTGCCTAATAAACTAGACAAAAATGTTTCTGAAGGCAGGAGAATGCTACATTCTGTTAACACAAATATTGCATGAATCCACATTTATCAAATGAACATGTATATAATTCAATTTTTCCTATTCATTACAAATACTAATATAACTCATTTTATTGCATTGTGCTTCACAGTGCTTCACAAGTATTGCATGTTTTTGCAAATTAAAGTTTTGTGGCAACCCTGCATCCAGCAACCTTATTGGAGTAATTTTTCAACAGCATGGACTCATTTCATGTCTCTGTGTCACATTGTGGTAGTTTTTCTCTACGTTTTAAACACTTTCATGAATGATTAATTTTTATGCTGATCTTTGACCAGTGATTTTTGATGTTACTCTTATGTTAATCTGAGGTACCACAAACTGCATCAATGAAAAATGACAAACTTAATTCACAAACGTGTATATGCTGATTGATCCACTAACTTATCTTTTTTCCTTCTCTGTCCTTTTCTTCAGTCCTTCCTATTTACTCCATATTTAAATTTATAGCAAAATTTTAAAAAGGCCTATTAATAATTCTATAGTGATCTTCAAGAGTTCAAGTACAAGAAAGTGTTAGATTTCTTACTTTAAAACAAAAACAAGACATGATGAAACCTAGTGAGAAAGGCGTGTCAAAAGGCACAATAAGCAAGAAGTTATTCCTCTTGTGCAAAAATATCAGGCAAGCTGTAAATGCAGAGAAACATTCTTGAAGAAAATTCAAAATGCTACTCCAGTAAATGCACAAAATGACAAGAAAGTGAAACAGCCTCCTTGCTGATGTGGATAAAATGCTGGCGGTCTGGATAGAAGGTCAAACCAGCTACAGTATTTTCCTAATAGAACACTTAGTCCAGGGTAGGGTCTAACTCTTGTCAATTCTCTGATGATTGCAAGAAGAAAAGTTGAAATCTGGCACAGGTTGGTTGGAAACAATCATGTACACCAAAGTTGTCATTTATGAATTCCACATATAAAGAGGTGAAGTCATTGCATGACTTCAGAACTTCAAAGGACATGCTCCCTCTCCTCTTAGGGGCTTATGCAACTGACAACTTCAAGTTGAAGCTAATACTCAAATTCCATAAGCCTGTGAGAATTATACTAAAGCTAGTCTGCCAGTGCTTTATAAATGGAAAAACAAAGATTGGATGACTGCACATATGATTAAATTATGTTTTACTGAATATTGTAAGCCTACTATTGACACCTACTGCACAAAAAATAATATTCTTTCAAAATGTTACTTCTCATTGATGATTTACCTGGTCAGGCAAGATCTTTTATGGAAATGTACAAAGACATTAACATTGCTTTCATGAAAGCTCACAAAATATCCATTCTGAAGCTTATGAATCACAGAGTAATTTCCTCTTTCAAGTCTTGTTATTTAAGATATTTGAAAAGGTACAGCCACCATTTATGGATCTGGGCAAAAAAAATTTGAAAGCCTTCTGGAAAGAATAATAATTTTACATATGATTATAAACATTAGTGATTCTCAGGAGAAGGTGAAAGATCAACACTAACACAAGTTTAAAAGTTGATTCCAACACTCATGGATGACTTTTAAGGGTTCAAGACCTTAGTGGATAACGTAACTGTGGGTGTGGTAGAATCAATAACAGAAATAAAATTAAAAATTGAGACTGAAAATATGACTGAACTGCTATAATTGTATGATAAAACTAACAGATAAGGAATTGCTTACTATGGGTGAGCAAAGAAAGTATTTTTTTAAGGTAGCAGCCACCAACATAAAGACAAACCCTCCAGTAGCACAAAATGTTAAAATTCACTGAAAACTAAGAACATCATGAACATTTTCTAGCAATAAAAAAGTTTTAAATTAAACTATGCACAGTTTTAGATTTAATGTTATTGTACATTAACTTCTTATCTACCTTAGTAGGCAGTATTTTAGGTTACAGTAATGTAAATATAAATATTATACACATTGGGAAACTAAAAATTATCACACAACCCAGTCTGTTACACTATTGCCTTTATTATTGTCATGTGAAACTGAGCCCATATCTCTGGGTTGTGCTAGTAATATTCTTAAACTATTTGTATTAATTAAAAAGAGAAAAAGCTGTTAGATAAAACAAATGTGTGTGTACAAATGTGTTATATATAATAAATGTTATACATATGTATGTATATATGAACATCACATAAAAACTTGAGAGGAAATCATACCTAAAATTTGAATACATTACAATTTTTGCATGATTGTAGTTCTTTTCTTCTATTTCTGTACTTGAGTTTTTACAATTAATATTCCCAGGTGGTAGCAGTGGTCTTCCTCTTCCTCTTTTTGTTTTATTTTGGCTGTGGCTGTTTTCCATGCTCATGGTTATCATTCAATTGATTTTGTTTCTTTGTATATCTCTAACATGTAATATTTTAGAATAACCAAAAAAAAAAAGTCTTCTAACACAATCTTCTTATCTACCTTAGTAGGCAGTATGTTAGTTCCACAGTGGTGTTCTACAAGGTCTTTTTAAATCAAAATGGCAATATTTAAAGAAATGAGTCATTTGATGTAGTGCTCTCAAAAGTCCCCATTTGATTCCCAAAATGAATGAACAGATGTAAGTAAGAGCTCAAGCAAATACTTGAGTTCCAGTGTTATTTCATGTGACTGCACAGGATTATGATTTACTGTAAAATGGTCCCAAGGCAGAGTAAGCTTTTGTATTTGGTGCTTTTTTAGAAGGTAGGACATTGTAAGAGTCAAACTACATGATCCTCACTACAGCTTGCACATCTGCTCTCTAGTAATGTATTTTAAAATCAACTTCCAGAACAAATTAATAGTGCACAGAATTTTCCTTTCTTGAAGGTTATGATTCATGTATCTAAAGGATACTTCAGAAATTTTTTATAGTAATATATCAGAAAAGCAGTATTACATTGATATGTCACACAATGTGATTTTTACATTTGATCATCAGAGACTGAGTCATATTTAATACTTCTGGTTCCAATTGGTAAAGAATTTTAACTCATAATTTGCTCTTTTTGGTTTAGTTGCTTTCTCCTGGATGTTTGTTTTTATGTGACCTTAGAGAATTTTGAAAATCAATGGTGCTGATTTTTTTATTTTAAATTACATGTCTGAGACACTGCACACACACAATCTGATAAAATAAATGCAAATCATTATATAATAAATACAGATATTTTGAATGTACACAACCTGACCAGTGCTGCTATCATTTTTATATCTTACCTAAAATCATGGAATAAGTCATAGGCTTCAATATAAATAACAACAAAAACAATGCATTCAACTTGTTTGGTGGCTTTTTGGAATTGTATTTTAGACACAAGTCTTTAGGGAACATGAAGATGCACAAGAACAAGTAAAACAAGCCCAGTAATTCAACTTTCACAAATCTATTGTAAGAAAACAGTCTCAGATGATATTTAGTGTGCTCTATAGAGGTCTATCTCTCCTGAATTTGAAATAACTGATTTTAAAATATAAACTATTACACTGAGCTTTTGAATAAATGTAATAATTGCCATATTTTCTATGTTAAAAACTGAACCATGATGAAAATATTTAAAAATAGTTCTTCTTTCGGGTTGTATTGCCTCTCCAAATAGGTTACCACTTTACAGAATTTTATACAAACTCTTTTCTTTCTGTCATTAAACTTCAAAAACAATACCTAACTTTAAACTAATGCTTGGCATATGAATGACATATTGAAGTATGTGACTTTAAACTACTTCATAGCATGCCTATACCCACTGAAGCTCCTCAAGGATAGCTACAGGTATACAGGACATGCATACTTCTATTAAAGAAGATAATTAAAGGAGAGCCATACATGAAAATGAAGTTGTGACGTATTTTAGGAAACTTGGCAAGCAGATGGTGTATAGTGATTCTAGCAAAAGCCAGGGAAGCAAAAGGAAAAAAAGACAATAAGAGGGGTTCAGGGAAGGCCAGCACCACCCTGTACTTGCATGATGTAGCACTAGAAAGCTAGAATTCCAACTGGAGCTTGTGGTTGAACATAGATTACACACTCATCTAAGAGACAAAACAACTCTCACACACACACCCGTGTATTCCTATGCCTGCATACACTAAGTATAACAATTCAGGAAACCGGAGCACATTAACATTGTAATACTCAAATTTGGATCAATCAACAGTTAATTTGTGCCATTAAATCCATAAAAGCAGGATCTATCCCAGAAATTTCTCAAAGAAACTAGTTCCCTTCATTGGAAAATTATATTGAAAACCAGGATCTGGCAGCTAGTGTGTCCATTTCTTTTCTGCTATTAGTAATATGTGTCTTCTCCCTTTTAATCCTTGTTACCTTGCCTAGAAGTTTATCTAATAATATTTTTAAAGAACTAACTTGCATTTACTTATTTTCTGTTATCAATTATATTTATTTTCTACTCAAGTTTTTGTTTATTTTTCTTCTTCCTTTTGGCTTAAACTTAGATGCCTTTTTTTCTAGGTTAGTAAGTTAGATCGTTTGATCTATGCATGGAATATAATTTGCTCTATTTTAGTCTTCAGTATTTCCTCTTACTTTCTCCTTCTCTGTCCCCCTGTTCCCCTTACTCTACTCTACTGGTTGTTTTTCTATTTCTTTATTTATTATTTTTTAATTGGTGCTTTATACATATACAGAAATTTGAAGTTCACTGTGATATATTCACATATATACATAGGATAATTTAATCAATTTCGTTCTTCAGTTTCTCATTTTTCCTATCCATCTTTTCTCCCCTTCAATCCACATTCTTTCCCTCACTGATCTCTCTTTTATATTCAGGGCATTCTGCCTCCTGTTTTGCCCCTTTTATAGATTCTATCAGACATCTTTACGTACTATACACCTCTGTATGTAATGCCCTTCCAAAACCAGAATTTTGAGATAAAATTCAGTTCCCCACTGCTGGCATGTGGGGTTTGCACAAGCTGCAGGCCTCTCTAGCCCAGAAGTGCTGCAGCTACCATCAATTTCTTCTTCTTTCAGGATTCTTGTCTCATCAATTTGAAGAATAAAATCCACAGACCAAAGTGAGTGTAAGAGTGGGATTTACTGACAAGTAGAAATAGAAACAGAACTCTTACAGTGCAAGAGGGGACAAGACAGCAGGTTTTCTCCATCCAAGTTTGCTAGTCTAGAGGTTTATGTAGCACTTGGTTCACTGCCGTTGGTCTGGTTTTATGCCAAGTAGGATTTGGAAAAATACTAATGCTATTGGCCCAAATGTATGTTAATTGAACTTGGAAACATACTAATGCTATTGGTCAATTCTTGAGTCTCAACTTTCATTCCAGTCTGCTGCACTTTCATTTTCTCATGGCACTATCAGGTAGCTGGGAGGTTGAGGTCTAGGATGGGGTTGCAGAGCTACATGGAGCAGGCCTCCGCTGCAGGCATTCATTCTATATACAGTTCTGGCCACTGAAGGATGAGAGGTTGGTGCACCTTGGCTCACCTGGTCATCGGCTCACCATGCCTCAGGACCGCCATACCTGTATGGCAAGCACCATGCTTGCCTCCCATCCTCCAACCCACCCAAGCTGCCACTCTGTTACTCCACACTCTGCTGCCACTTCTTGGCAGGGAACAGTAGGCCACCTGCAGGGCCTGGCATCTGGGGATCCCTGCTGCCTCTTTGGTAATTGTCCTACTTTAAATCATGCTTTTCCCAAAATTAATGCACATTGTCCAATATTCTTTAGATTAGTGTTAGCATGGTATAACTTACTCTATTGTTTACTTTTAACCTGAATCTTTACATATAAAGTGGGTTCCTTGTAAACAAAATATAGTTAAATATGATAATTCTATCTACTTTTAAAAACTGTCTATTAATTGTTGTATTTAAACCACTTACATTTTAAGTGATTAATCAATAATCACTAGTTGGATGAATAATCATTAGTTGGATGCATATCTGCACATGAGTACCATTTTCTGTTCATCAAATTTGTTCTTCATTTCTTTGTTCCCTCCGTTTTCTGCCATCTTAGATTGTAATTGAGTACTTTATATGATTCTATTGTATCACTTTTATTAGCATAACAATAATACTCTAATTTGTGCCTTTAGTCCCCATAGAATTTACATTTACATTGGCAATTTACCCATTTATTCTGTGATGTTATCTAACTTTTCCATCACAGTTCTCAAAATACCACTCTTGGTTATTTAAAATGCCCTCTCTGATAATTACAAAGTCTAAGTCATATCTATATTTGGTTCAGACACTTGTTTTATTTCTTCAGAAATTTCAGAAATTTTTCTTGCCTATCAGTGTGATTTATACTTTCTTTTTATTTGAAATATTTGCATGACATATATATCTACATATATATGTAGAGAGAATGTATTTATATGAAATGTATGTATGAAATATTGGCATGGCATATATATATAAATATATATATATTTATATATATATGGAGAGAGTGAGAGAGAGAGAGAGGAAGGGAGGGAGAAAGAGAATGTATTTAAATGACATTTATGTTAATACCACTAGGAAATTGACTATATGCCTTGTTTTCTGTAACTATAACTGCCCAAACTTCAAACTCCTCTAGTGCCCCTATTTTTGCTTTCCTTATTATCTTTCAGTTTTTCTGAACAGTCCTTCTGAAATCAGGTCTGAGTATGAGAGCTCTTGCAGTTAACATTATTATGCTAGGGCCCAGATGATGTGGTAGTAAGGAGTAGAGGCTAGAAAATATCTATAATCTTATGAATAATTCTTAGTTTTTTACTGGCCCTTTTCTGAGCTGTGACCTTCACAAGTGTTTCTTACCTTCCCTGTCCTGGCTTTCCTGTCTGTCTCCTCCAGTAGGTAAAATAAGAAAGCTAACGGGGGCTAAAGTTAGATAATTTCCCTTCCACTTGTGTAAAATATATTCTGGTAAAATAATTTTTCACAACAGGGTAAGCCTTTGTTACAAAAAATGCACTGGGCATGTTCTTTCTTTCCCTGCCAAGGAACAGAGATAATTATTCTTGGCTCTTTATTGTGAAAATCTGATGGGATTCTTGGAAATGAAATCTAGAAAATTTTAGGTAGCTAAGACTATAATATCCAGGCATTTCTCACTCTCATGTTTGCTCACATTCCGTTTCTAGAAATTTATCTTATTGCTTTTATGAGTTTCTACCAGTACATGCCTCCATTCACTTCTGTTGCATGTAAGTAGATTTTATCTGTATTTCTGGCTACGCAGATCTTTTTCAGATGTTTTGTTACTTTGATTTTTGATGGACATAAGAAAATTGTTAATACTCTGTGTTTTAGTAAGCTTTTTCACTACTGAGACTGAAATACCTGGTGACCATTGTAGAGGTGGAAAAGTTTATTTGAAGGCTCATAGTTTCAGAGGTCTCAGTCCACAGAAGGCCAGCTCCATTCCTTGAGGCTCTAGGTGAGGCTGAATATCATGGCAGAAGAGTGTGGCAAAGGGAAGCAGCTCACATAATGGTCGGACAGCAGAGATAGATTCTACTCGATAGATACAAAATACATACCCCAAAGCCATGCCCCAATGCCCACCTCCTCCAGCTACACCCTACCCATCTTCAGTTACCACTCAGTTAATCCTTATCAGGGGATTAATTCAATGATTGGGTTAGGACACTCACAATCCAAACATTTTTTTTTCTGAATCTTCTTGCATTGTCCCACACATGAGCTTTTGGGGGACACTTCACATCCAAATCATAACAGTTTTTGTTTTTTTTCCTAATAGCAAAAATAACATGATACTTTCCAAGTTACATGCTGAGCTGAGACTTAAGGTCCATTGCTATGTCATTTTTCTATACATGAGTCTGGATTTTTCAGACTAAAATATATGCTTTTACTCTAAAGAATTAGTTCATGTGATTTGGAAGGCTTGAAGTCCCAAGAATTTCAGTCAGTAAGCTAGAGACACAGAAAAGACAATGATATAATTCCAATCTGAGTCCTAAAGATGTGTGGGCCAGGAGAGCCAATTGTAAATGTTCCATTCTGAACCTGAGTCTGAAGGCAGAACATCAATGTCCCCTGCCTTACTCAGCCTTTTTTTGTTGTTGTTCTATTCAGACATCCATAGGATTAGACTGATATAACTACATGTGGAAAAGCAGTTTTATTTGGTTTGCCTATTAAATATTAGTCTCATATGGAAATAGCCTCAGTGACAAACCAAGAAACAATGTTTAACCAAATATATGGAGAGCTCATAACCTAATTAAAGCATAAAATTAATCATTAAAATCCTACTTAGAGTCTCATCCTAATATTTGATCTGGAAGAAAATAATCATTTTTAAATCAATTTAAAATATATACAGAATTTATACATTTAAAATTTATGAATTTATTTTGATTTATTTTCTCGTATCTCAAGATTCAAATATGTTTAAAAAAATCAAAAGTTAAACTAACATAGTATCATACAAAATAAAAATTTAAGTATATAGGAGACATTATAGTTATATTTTAATTGGCATAAAGTTCATGGAAATATAAAAAATAATAATCCTAAGTGTTGATGAAATTATTGAGCGATAAAACTAAATTGGAACTGGAACAATTATTTGAGTTTAAACAAGTGAAATAATAAATTATTTCTTCTAACTTATTTTTGGAATTTAAAGAAAAATTATGTCTAATTATACTTTGTACTAAATCCATAGAATACATTTTCTGATAATTTTTTATGCTGGATTATGAGGTCTTAAGATCTAGCATAAAATAACTCTACCATTTACCTTGTTCTAGAATACAACTGCTATACATGACCTTTTACCCCATAAAAAATTCAAATACACATTGAATGAAATTTTTATATATACTTTGAATATGAGAACATTAGGAAAAAGAAAAGCTAAATATTTTAGTGTTTATAAAGTTAGTATTTTTAGAATAGAAGAGTCAAAGTTCCTGGGTTTACTAACTGTAATCTTCATTACTGCCACCTTAGTATACTATTTTGCATAAGGTTAAAAAAATACATAAAGTACTAACAGAATGTCAGGCAAAAAGGAAGAAAAGAAAGAACAGAGGAAGGAGTGAGAGAATGAGAGTTGGAGGCAGGTTAGAGGCAAGAAGGGAGGGAAGAAGGAAAGAGGAAAATGAAAATAAAGAATTATATTATTATGAACTGAATGTATGTATTATTCAAAATTCATTTGTTGAGGGAGTAACTTCCAGTTTGGCTATATTTGGAGAAAGGAAATAATAATTAAGGATAAATGGTGTCATACTGTGGGGCTGTGATACAGTAGAATCAGTGTCCTTATAAAATCATTAGAGACTTTGCCTGTTTTTGTAATGATGAGCTGACACAATAAGATGGCAGTCATCTCTAAACTGGGAAGAGAGACCTCACCAGATACTAAATGGAACATCACCAGATTTTTCCAGCTTTTAGAATTGTGAGAAAATAAAGTTCTATCATGTAAACCATTCAGTTCATGGCAGTATAGGCTGATTAAAACATACTAAAAACAATAAGCTTAGAGGGTTGTTCTGAGGATTCAACAAGATAAGATGTCTAGGATGTAGTTCAGTGATAAAACACTTGTCTAGCTTGAAGGAAGCCCTGGGTCCTGGGTTTAATACCCAGAATTGGGGAAATAATCCTTAATATAGTACATAATATAAACATAAAACCCTGAATTATCATACACAATAAGTACAACTAATATTTTATAGTATTCTATGTATGTATTTTATTAAGTATCATATCTACAAATATTAAAGAAGTAAAGCATTCCTGAACAATTTAATATTTGCTCAGATTACGGAGAATGTTATCATCAGAGACTTAAAACTCTACTACTCTCAACTATATACTTTAAAATCAACCATTTTTCCTTTGACCCAAAATCAAAATTTAATTTATAGCAAGTCTATAATCAAGACACTTTGAGCCAAATTTGTTTTAGTCAAGATGAATGAAAGCTAAACAAAAATCTGAAAGCCATAGTAGCTCAAAAAAATGAAAAACAAAGAATTTTCTCTCACTTTACATGCCATATTTGGGTTATATGTTGTACTCTGTTCATCTTCATAACAGAAATCCCAAATGACAATAACATTATCACCACTCACAGCACATGGCCTAAGGAAAGGTAAATGCCCTGCCTAATTTTAGGAAGGGAAGGAAATGTCAATCCTGTTACATTTCAGGAAGAAGACAGCCTACTGTGAATAGCTCTATGAATACTACTGAGGTATTTTATCAGACATGAATTATACCTGTTTAAACATTCAACTAAATTGACATGTGAATTCATATTTTTTTTCCTTTCTTAAAGTACACTTGAAAAAACACATTAAGACATTTCACTAAGCATACAGATAGTAACTGCTAAGAAATTATATGTGTATTATACATTAAAAAATTAAAAAAAAACAGAGCTTGGTTTAATCTGTCACTGATAATAGCAGGAAATCATTGTTAGACAAAATATGCAATATAGCAATTTCTCATGCTATTTAAAATCATGAAGCCATATCCACACAGACAAATGCTTATTCATTTCTAAATAACTTTATTGACTCTAATGATAAAAATACAGGCTTTGCAGATGCAATACAATTACAATTAAAGTGAATTTTCTACTGCCTATTTAGTTGGACAGATATTTTTGAGTAGTTTTACATTTTGTAGATTTGCTTAATATTACATTGGATTATTAAAGAATGTAAGCATTTCTCAAATAAGCACACTTGTCAAGAAAACAATGCTTTCATTTTGTTACAATATCATCCACAATATCATACTATTTCAAATATATGGGCCTTCTGTATTCCACTGTACAGTTGATGTTCTGGGTAATTGAGGTAAAGAACATGGTAAAATGGCAAAATTGTTCCCAATTGCATGTCCTCCTGTATCTATACCCTTGCTACATGTCTTTTCAGCTGCCTCCTTCCTATGATCTATTCCTCCACTTTTTTTTTTAATTTTTTTTTTTTTTTAGTTGTAGATGGACACAATGTCTTTATTTTATTGCTTTGTATGCGGTGCTGAGGATCGAACCCAGGGCCTCACGCATGCGAGGCAAGCGCTCTACCGCTGAGCTACAATCCCAGCCCCCCTCCACTTCTTAAATCTGGGATGATCTAGCGATTTTTATGATCAATTGAATGCATCACATTTATAGTGTGCCTCTTTAAAACCTAGTATGTCAGGAAGGCTTGTGTGCTTCCACTTTGTTTCTTTTAGTAATCTGCCCTGGTCATGAAAGCAAGCTCAGACACTGATAGGAGATAAGAGAAAACATAGAAAAGGGCTGACTCATTTTAGCCTCAACTTACCTAGATTAGCTAGAAGAGAGTCAACCTTCAAATTTACTATAAATCCATCAGGAAGCAGAATTGTCATCCTGATCAGTATCAAAAGAACCACCCAGCTAATGCAAAAACCCCAGCAGTTAAAAAAATATTAAATAATGTTTAATATTTAGTATTAATTAAGGCCATAATAATCCAAACAATTTTACATATTTGTGAGACTTTGGTTTTTGGAAGTCTTAGCATTAGTTAATGCATGTATGTGGTAACGTTTTGTTGTACATATTATTTTTAAAATTCATTTTCATTCAAATATGTTCTTAAAGAGACATAGCTACATGATGTTAAGACTACTAAGTTTTGAAAACATAAAATTACCGACTTTATTATCTATCAAGATTAGAATAGTTTTGCGGGGCACTGTGGCCCACACCTGCAATCATAGAAGCTTGGGAAGCTGAGGAAGAAGGATTGCAAGTTCAGGGCCAACCTTAGCAAATTAGTGAGACCATGTAGGTAAGCACTACCTCTGGATTCAATATCTACTACCATAATAAATTAAAATAAAATAATAAAATAAAAACAATTACAGTATTCTTTAAATTTGTTTTCAGCATAATTTCTCTGTGTGTGTATATTAGATAAGAACAGCACTCTTGATTCACATTGAATTGATTTTATTGAATTGGATCATCAATGACTTTTTTTCAAGAATGTTCCTTAACTTTTGCAGATATTACTTAGAATGTTTGATTATAATTCAAAATCATTTCTGTTTTATTAAAAAAATAACTAAATGCTATTGGAATTAAGAGCTATAGTAGAGCATTGTGATAGTTTGTTGGTCCTTGAGAATAAACAACATTTAACATAGCAAAGAAATAAAAGTATATAAGGAGGTAGAGACAGACAGAATTTAAGGGAGGTTTGTTGTAAAACCAGCATAAGCAAGAGAAAGGGAGCTAGACCCCAGAGAAAGAGCAATGGGCAGATAGGTTAGGGGCAGAAATTCCCTGAAATGCTTAAATTTTGTTCTTTAGTTAGCACTGGGGTGCTAACTTTTAGTGCTTTAAAACCTTGGCCATACTTCTTTAGGCTTGATGCCTTGTGTAGCTGCTGCCAGTTTGGAGGAAGTTGTTCTCCTGCGCTGTGTAAAAATCCAGGGCACAACCTGTATACTTGAGTTACTTTGCCCTTTCTGGTGGAGATCAAGTAAAGGTGGGAGATGGTGGGAGATCATGAAAAGGTCAACCAACTCTCATAGCAGCTTGCTGATACAACCAACCCTCATAGCAGCTTGCTGATACATGCATAACCTTGGGGACATAATGTGTGCAGTAAAATCTATAAAAGATACCATTAGACCTCTTTTGGAAATGTGGAAGCCTGGTACCTGTAGGGCAATCCTTAGCCAGGGGCTTTTTTTAGAGTAGACCCCACCCTTTTGACCCTTTTCTTTTACTAGCTCATCTCTAGCTGACTACCTACACGAACACAAGAACAAGGCAAAATCTGAAGAGAAGACAGGAAAAAGAGTTGTCTCTAAACTCACTATATTTTTAGAGCAAAGTATATTTTTATTTGGGTTCCTAACTCCATTAACAGCTCAAGTGATATTTATTGTGACTGACAATAAACAATAAATTTCAGAGATGTTTATGTCTTATAAGAGAGCTAATATATATTTGAAATTATTTCCAACTCCCTTTTTATTTCTTAGCTGCAATTCACATGACACTTCATTATAGTAATTGTGTCTCATATTAATTAAATACTAGTGTGTGACAGCGTATTCTAAGCACATGTATTTGTTAGGATTTATCTGAAGGGGGGAGAAATCTAAAACAAAATAATAACGAAGGTTTATTTGCCTCATGAAATTGAAAAGTCACAGGTAAGAAAAGGAATGAGAAACATTAAGAAAAATGGTCCCAGGATAATCTGAATGTTCGAATTGAGTTAAATGTTCCCAATCCTTCGGGAAGAGTTTGTATGCATGATTAACAGCCTTGACAAAATTAACTGTGTAAAGAGAGGCACTTTCACAAGTAAAATATTCTCAGAAGAAAAAATATGTATTTACTATAATGAATTTATTTTTTAACTCTTGTAGCAAACATGAATTTAAAAAAAAATCAGTTTACTGATTAAGAGACTCAGTGAGACAAGGTTAGGATACTAATCTAACTCAAAACAGTCCTTCTAGATGTTATACTGGAATATATTTGTAAACTGTTAGAATCTAGTTTTAATTGATTGGAACAATATGGAGAGATTAGGAATAAATTTTGTAGCAGGATTTTGCATTAATTTTAACTAATTTGATATAAATAGGTACATAAAATATTTACATATATGTATATTCAGAAAATTTTCCTCAACTTACATAATGCAATTTTTTAAAAAAACATTTGTATGTTTGCTTATCTTTCAATTGCATCTACTGCTGTCACTTCTCTTACTTTTTCAGGTAACATAAAGAAATATCTTTGTTAAATTAAGAAGAGAAAAAAAAAATCTTAAACAAATCCAGAAAAAAACACTAGTGATAAAAAGTCAAAATAGATTAATTCAAATATATAGCAATTAAGAATTTTTATTTATCAAACAATGTCCATAAACACAATCAGTCAAAATACTTTTATAATACACATTGAAAACTTACTCTGGAAATCTGCAAGAAGAACCAAGAAGAAAATAAGCATAATATGTCCTATTTTTCCCCATTCTCTAAAGTAATAATCTGTAACTATCGATTGAGGTAGCTAAAGTTATCTCATAGTATTAATGTCAGTTTCGCCACTGAATCATGATGGTTTAGAAGGCATTCTCACCTGCTAGATTCTATGAGTATGTTGTGTGTGTGTGTGTATGTATATGACTATGTGTTTGTATAAATATGTATGTGTATATATATAGTTTTTCTTTTTCTTTTTTCTTTTTTTTTTGGTACCGAGGACTGAACTCAGGAGTACTCGACCACTGAGCCACATCCTCAGCCCTATTTTGTGTTTTATTTAAGACATGGTCTCACTGTGTTGCTTAGCACCTCGCCATTGCTGAGGTTGGCTTTGAATTCGCGATTCTCCTAAGCCTCCCAAAGTGCTGGGATTACAGGCGTGTGCCACTTCCTTTGCTTTTAATCCATTGAATCTCCCCACTGTGCAAATAGATGAATATCATGGATGTCCATATCTCACTCATAGGAGACCACATGTTGAACAGCTTCCCCTGAACTCTGTAGAGTCATGCTAATCTTACCTATTGAAGCCTCTGACATGGAACAGAATAGTACCTATATCAAAGTCAAAACCTATAAGCAAAATGATAAACACAGAATCATTACATATAGTTAATGTAAAGATTAAGTTTTGGTTTTCAGTTAATAATATTAATAATTAAAATAATAGCATAAAACTTATTTAAAATGTAAACTCAGCAAAAAAAAATGAGTGATGAATAGAACTTTTAACAAAAATTTAATGTGATTAACAAAATATAATTTAAATTATTTAACCTCAGTGTGGAGTTGGTATTTCCTTCAAAACTTTTTTAAACATTTTTTTAGATGTTGATGGACTTTTATTTTATTCATTTATTTATATGTGGTGCTGAGAATTGAACCCAGTGCTTCATACATGCTAGGCAAGTGCTCTACCACTGAGCCACAACTCCAGCCCCCCTTTAAAACTTTTACTTGCCCTATTCTTTAAGAAGTTTTGAAAAATTATGTATCTAGCTAACACATTTTGATTTACTATATGAATATCTCATAAATTGAAATAAAATTATTTCCTTCAAGTGATGCTATTTATTAAAGTATTATAGGGAACATAATTTATATTTGAAACAAATAATTTATTGCACAATTTTGTAAGAGTATATTTTAACCACCTCATATTTATCAATGTTGGACTTTGTAAAAAGTTTTTTTATGTAGTTGTAATGATTTCCTACATTTATAAAGTTTTCTTTAGTTTGTATTTTATTCTTTCTGGTTGAAAACTAAGTGTGTTGGATAATAAACCATAAATCCTATAACACTTTAAATTTAGTAAATATTTAAAAATATATATTGAGCTAAACAGGACTGTCTCTATGAGTGATAGATACTTTCTCTTTGAGTGTACTTTACAACCATAACTATAAAGCAGAATCATCCAAAAACCTTAAACTAAAAACAAAATTAATCAAATATCCAGAGCCTAAGGCTTATAGATATTCATAATGATTGAATAGTTCTGAGGAAAGACAGAGATGTATACTTGCATTTTCAGTGACAATAATTGGTTTTGTGAAGTGATTTATAGTTTTACTAGCATTTATAATACAACCATTAATTAATACTTGCTATGGAAGCTTTCAAAATGAGGTGTTTACAAATCAATTATTTTGATTTGCTTTTACATAAATGTTTGAAAACTTTTTACTAAAATAGTACCTCAAACTTTCTCAGGAAGCTTTTGGGGGGAACTCTAATAATTTTTTGAAAAAATAAAAAATTCAGATACAAAGAATTTTGAGAACTACTGCCATACTTTGATGCTCTCATATAAAAGTTTTTGTGCTTTTAAGCTTCCAGGTAAATGTAATCTGTTCAATTCTGTGTTACAATAACACTGTCCTTGATGGGTATGGATGAAAATATGATAAGAGGAGAGATTGAAAACTACTTCAAAATTATAAAGTCAATAGGTCATGCAACCAGGTAAATACCACACATTTCTAAAATACAAATATGACCAAATAGGAGTAGTGTACATCAATAGTACTACTTTTGAAAATATGATATTTAGAGAATATAAATCATACAAATTCTTTATGAAAATGTGAAATCAACTCATGAATGTTGAAAAGTCCTACTATATTTATATCCATTAGGTTAATTAATATTAAATAAATTAATGCCATTAACCATTTACACATATTCAGTGAGCTTTTTAAACAAATGATGTGATACAGGATTCTAGAGACATTTTAGAAAATTATTATCCCTTAGAGTCAAAAAAATTTATTGCTCCATTTATATCAAGAAATATGTATGAGTTCTTCTGGGAAACTTAAATTACTCTTATTGAGCAACCTGGAAATGAGAACAAATTGAATCCAAGTTTCTTTTACAAAAATGCTCTATATTTTTTTGAGGTAAGATACATGCCAAAACAAGCCAGGCATGATGACATACGCCTGTAATTCTAGCACTTTGTGAGGCTGAGACAGGAGAATTGTGAGTTCAAAGCCAGCCTCAGCAAGGGCGAGGTACTAAGCAACTCAGTGAGACCCTGTCTCTAAATAAAACACAAAATAGGGCTGGAGATGTGGCTCAGTGGTCAAGTGCCTCTAAGTTCAATCCTTGGCACCAAAAAAAGAAAAAAGGAAAAAAAAAAAGAAGGTATGCCAAAACATACCAGTCCTCAAGAGCAAACAAGAATGTGAAATCTTAGCTGGGCGCAGTGGCTCAAGCCTGTAATCCCAGCACTTAGAGAGGCTGAGACAAGAGAATCTCGAGTTCAAAGCCAGCCCCAGCAATGGTGAGTTGCTAAGCAACTCAGTGAGACCCTGTCTCTACATAAAACACAAAGCAGGGATAGGGATGTGGCTCAGTGGTCGAGTGCCCCTGAGTTTAATCTCCAGTACCAAAAAAAAGTGTGAACTCTTGTCATTCTTTATAGACTTCATTCATAAAAGAATGTTGGATATAGCATTGTGATACTGTGAAATATTATTTGGTTTTCTTCCCAGTTTCCTGGCATAGGACTGATAAAACCCTTGGAATCTTTGAGGAGATAAATAGTGTTTTTTATATACTAATGAGTTGGCTGGTGGCTGGCTGGCAGCAACTTGTTACTTCAGG
Organism: Geosciurus inauris; assembly: GCA_004024805.1. Lineage (NCBI taxonomy): Eukaryota > Metazoa > Chordata > Mammalia > Rodentia > Sciuridae > Geosciurus > Geosciurus inauris. The sequence continues at coordinate 72,928 of PVHX01003835.1, read as the reverse complement.
ATGGGAGCTGGTCACTGGGAGGAGCAGCCTTTGGCCAGAGGCTTATAAATTTCAACATCATTCTCCAACTTCTAAAGATTAAATTTATCATAAATGGTTTAATAAATCGTTCCTACATAATAAAGTTTATATAAAAAATGGGGGGAGCCTGAGTTCAGAGAGGTTCTAGGTAGCCAAGCATGTGGAAGTATCTGGAGGGTGGTGCACCTGGAGACATCATGGAAGCTCTACACACATTCCCTTTTACCTTGCCTTATGCTTTTCTTCATTTATATCTTTTATAATAAACCAGTAAAGGTAAGCATGTCCCTGAGCTCTGTGAGTTGCTCTAGGAAATTAAACAAACCTGACATGGAGACCATGTGCACTTCAATTTATAGTCCGTTAGTAGAATTTCTGAGGCCCAGACCTGAGACTTGTGTCTGAGATAGGGGAAGTCTCATGGGATTAAGCTCTTAAATCATGGGATCTGACACTACTTCCAGGTAGACAGTGTCAGAAGTATTCTGAATTAGAAGACGTCCAGCTGCTATAGCTTCGCTTACTTCATGGCTGAGCAAAATTCCACACATGACTGGTATAAAAGTTGTTTTGAGAGTGGCTGAAGCCTTCAGGAAACTTCGGCTGTGTGAAGGGCAAAAGGGCAATCAGTGTAAATAATGAATGATTGAGTCAGGAAGATGGGGCTAATTTAAAAGGAAATAAAATACCTCCAGAGCACTTCCCTCTCTTCTAACCTTTTTCCAAGGTAATTTACTACCAGGAGATTGTTCCATCCAACAAGGAGTTGTTAATGAGTACTCCTGAATGGCTCCCTTTCTACCTTTCTGGGCAGATATGGAAAATAGGAAGAGGTAAACCTTAGGTAGCTCCTTGCCAGGTTTTTCTTCACATAGAAAAGCTAAGAGGAGGAGAGGACATGAGAAGAAAGGAAACCAAAATCTATAAAGGGGCAGGATACCCCCACCCCCTTGTGGCACCGGCTCTGGACTTGTCAAATACAAATATATACCACAAAGTCACACCCCAATGCCCACCTCCTCCAGCCATACCCTGCCCACCTTTAGTTACCACTTGTTATCACTATCAGGGGATTAATTTACTGATTGTGTTAAGACTCCCACAACCCCAAAATTTTTTTTCTGAACCTTTTTTGCACTGTCCTCACCCTTCTATCTCCTCTCTTTTCCTCCCTCCCTCCCTCCCTCCCTCCCTCCCTCCTTCTTTTCTCATTTACTTACTTCCCTCATTTCCCTTCCTTCTCCTCTGTCCTCTCCTTCTTTCATCCTCCCCCTCCTTGTCTCTTTCTTCCTTTTTCTCATTTTTGCCTTTTTCCTTTTTGGACATATTTCCAGAATGTATGAGCCACTGAAGTTATAAAACAGAACCAAAATGTACATGCATCACTTTTCTTAGAGTATAGTGAGGGAATACATATATTTAAAAGAGTATTATAAAATCAAGGGGACAAACTAAGTGCAGATAACATTAATAGAATAATAATCAAAATACTCCTTGAGGAAATAGTGCTCATTCATCATCTAAATTATAATGGAAACTACTTAAGTAAAGAACAACCTAGGTGAGGCATGGGTAAGTTTGAAGGAGGATAATGGAGCAGACTTGTCCAAGACAGAAGATATACAAATAAGAAGACTGAAATAAGCCCATGGAATATCAAAGTGGCAAGGCATGGCTGAGGATGAAAAGGATGGTTAGTGTACGTTAAAGAATGAAGACAATTATAATCATTGAAGTTAGAATAGTAATGGTTGCCAGTTGATATAGGTTTGAAGTCAATGCTAAATTTTAGATTTTACTGTAACAAGGGCATCTAATTGAAATATATAAGCAAAAAAAATAGTCATATCTCAAATTTACAAAGGTGATATTCCCAACATTTAATGAGGAGAATATTTCAGTGAGTAAGCAAAGACTAGATAGGTAAAACAAAGTATGAGATATATGGGGACACACTGTTCTGAGCCCTCCACGAAAATAAAAGTTAACCAAAACGTTCTCTAAGATAAAATATAGTTAACCCAAAGTCCAAAAGTTTCTCTACTCTTATGTGATACATTCTTTTTAGCACAGGACAAAGATTTTAACCAGTGCTCAATGCTTTGCTACATAAATTTTGCATTTCCACTCCATTTACTATAAACCATTGTTTTGATTTATGTGTTTGGTTTTGTATCATATTTTTTTCAAGATTCAAGGAGCCAACTACACAGCATACTAAGACCAGCTCAAGGATGTTAAATTCTATGTTACAAAAAGTTAGTTGAAAATTTCTCTCAGTTATACTTAATTTTGTGTCACATCTTCACTCCTGTAACCCAAAATAATTCATTCCCAGTTCTTTTCCTCTTCCTACATGAAATGCTACCATGGACTTGAAGGTTTTTGTTTGTTGGTTGCTTTGTTTGGTTGCTAATTCCTTTCTTGTTGAAATGGTACAACAATCGCTTAGTCTGGTCATGATGAGGCTTGATCCTCTCTATGGACCTAGAGTAACTTACAGAATGTATAGGCAGATTTTAAGGAGGACGGGTATCATTTCTTGAAACATCTATTTCAGTGGAGACATCTTCATCTTATTAAGATATGTAAAGGCTTATACCAATGTGAAAGGATGTAGAGAGCAAGGCTTTCAAACACAACCAACTAGATGTCCCTATCCCAGAAACCAGTACCTAACAGCTCAATCAGAACTATCATGTTAATGAAGGAGAACTGTCAGTCAGAGCTTTGAATAAGCCTCCTCTTTATGCAATCTGAAAATCAGGTACTGATACTAGTGAACATCCTTAATTTCTCACAGAGGATTTTTTCAATTTCATAGAACTTATTTTCACATAATATACTGACCTTATGTTTGGATGGCTTGAGGCTGTCATTCTTTTCCTTAGAGTATATTGATGGCACTTAACAAAACCAACCAACACCAATATTACCACAAGTACTATTTCTGCCATTTTTTCAAATGCAAGAAAGACTACTTATACTAGTACTACCCATTCCACTGGAATCCCATCCAGAAATCAATTCAAACATGCAGAAGCCTTGATGATGGTGATCCTATAGCATGTCAAAACTTGTAACCATACTCTTACAAGAGTAAATTATGGTTATACTTAACCATACTCTTACAAGCAGGAAGTGGTTTTGTTGTTATTTTGCTGGAAAATAATTTGATTTCAAAATCTCTTTGAGTATTTGCTTTTTTGGCTCATTTTAAACTATCAAACTAGTTTGAATTTTTCCCAGAAGTAGATTATAACTCAAGCATTTACATCCAGATTCCTTACTTGGAGGCACAGAAAATAATTTACCAGAAAAGTGAAGAAGTGACATAGAGAAGGAAGAGGTCAATGACAGATGAGACGTCAAGCCAACTGTAATGGTTGCTGATGAATTTCCTTCTGTGAAAACCCTGGAAATTGTTTTATTACCATTTTTGGATAAAAAGAAACATATAAATAACCATCAGTGTATCAAATAAGACAACATTAAAAATTATTAATTATTTTTTTGTGTATTAAGAATGGAATCACAGTGTTTCAATGGTAGCAATTAAATTATTATGGTCTTGTGTTTCATGCAGTCTGTTATAATGCCTAATTGTCCTTTATAAGATGTAGCATTGCCAGCTGAGTATAAAACACATTTCAGGGTTTAACAATGCTGAGAAAATATGGCTTATATTAAAGAATATTTATGGATATCCAAGGTGGCCACTTTTAAGCCACAAGGAAACATTCAACTTTGAATTTTTTATAGAAAGAAGTAGGCATGGAGAGATTTTTATAATTTCTACTTTCATCAGAGCTTGCTGTTTCAGAACGCACTGAAACTACCCAGTTCATGGATGTGCTTGCCTTTGTGTATTAATATGTTAGCACAATTTTGGACAATACTTTATTGTAAATACATATTTGATTTATTAAAAAGAACATTATTTAATTAGCAGTATATCTAGTATATTGTGACTGCTATACTTTATGTTCCAAGTTCTCTAATATTGAAATTTATTTCCTACTTAACTTCTATATGGCCTCTCATGTTCTAATTTTTCATTCTCTATTTCTCTCTCTCTTTCCTTCTGTACTCCATCTCCCTTTTGTTTTCTTTACTTGCTCTCCCACATGCACACAAAATATGATTAAAAAATTAAGGTTCTTTCAGCAAATGAATTACAAAAAGCAGCAAAAGTTCAAGAAATTTATTTATATGCATTTGTCATATTGTAGGCATATTGCAGAGAATATATTTCCTTCCCTTAAAAAAGTAAAGCTATTCCTTTGCTCTTATAGAATATTTGAAATTTGAATTTCTTAATTTCTTAAGTAATTTTCATATGGTGATTGAACTTGTAGGTGTTTTATGTAGTTCTAAATAAAATATTACATCTATATATTTCATTATTATATTTTCATCAACAAAGTTTTAAAGGTATTTACATAAGAAGTAAAATATTAGTAAGTTACACTTAGACATCAGATGTTATACAAAATCTCAAATTTTGCATACATAAAATATTGCATACATAAAATATCTTTATTTTATACATAAAATATCTTATAAATATGCATACATAAAATATCTTTATTTTCTGTTTTAGAAATAAATAGAATCTAATAAACTCACTTCATTGCTTTAAAACTTTTAGGTTCAGCCGGGCGCGGTGGCTCAAGCCTGTAATCCCAGCACTCAGGGAGGCTGAGACAGGAGAATCGCGAGTTCAAAGCCAGCCTCAGCAATGGCGAGGCGCTAAGCAACTCAGTGAGACCCTGTCTCTACATAAAATACAAAATAGGGCTGGGGATGTGGCTCAGTGGTAGAGTGCCCCTGAGTTCAATCCCCGGTACC
>PVHX01003835.1:17829-67956 GCA_004024805.1 Geosciurus inauris | reverse complement strand
CTTTTAGGTTCTCCCCAGTTAGATTGAGTTTTAAGATCCTTATCATGGCCTCTGTACCCAATATAACCTGGTATGTGCCTTACTCTGCAGCCTCATCTCTCTTCACTCACTATCATTCTGTTTTACTGAGTCATGAGTGTTTTCATAAAATGAAAATTAAGTTTAATTTATAAGCCTTTGAAAGTTTCCATCATGCACAGAATACAAAATCCAGACCATCTGCCTTGAATCTTATTGCCTTACATGCCCTAACTCTACTTTTCTTTCTTTTCCACAATACTTTGTTGTCATTCTTCTCTAACCACAAAGAGTTTTTTCCAGTTTCTCAAATGAATTCAACTCTTTCTTCCACAAGGTCTTTGCATTTTCTACTCTAACTGTTCATACTCTTAGCACAGTTTTTTCTCAAAGGTCTGGTGAAACTCAAAAAGTCAGTTCTTCCATCTCATTATTGACTATTAAATGTAGTACCCCCGCAAACCTCTTTTATTTCTTTCATTGAAAATAACTGTGAATAGTATTTGTATGTTATGTGTATGAGTGCGTGTGTATGTGCACACATGTGTGATATTATGTGCCCATGCCTACTCCCTGTAGAATGTAAACTAAATAAGGGCACAAGGATAGGCATCTTGTCTGTGTTTTTCACTAATATGTATGCCAGACCTAGTAGAGAAAGGCACTTAATATATTAGATAAATAAGAAAATGAAATCTAAGTGTGTATTCAGATGCTACTCTTCTACATAACATTCAGTTTATTACACATAAATAGAATTACTTCAGTTAGACAGTCTAAAAATATTAGAAGTTATAACACTTTGGCTGTTTATATGTCTGATTACTGTTAGCATAATTTCTATGACTTTATAAAAGGAAATTAAATCAGGTACGGTGGTGCAGGCCTGTAATCCCGGTGGCTCAGGAGGCTGAGGCAGAGGATCCAGACTTCAAAGCTAGCCTCAGCAAAATCAAAGTGCTAAGCAACTCAGTGAGACCCTGTCTCTAAATAAATAAAATATAAAATATGGCTGGGGATGTGGCTCAGTGGTCAAGTGTCCCTTAGATCAATCCCATTAGCAAAAAAAAAAAAAAAAAAAAAAAAAAAAAAAAAAAAAAAAAAAAAAAAATACAGCAAGTAACTGTATGAGTTCAAAAAATTGATCCATATTTATAAAGTGTATAATTAGAATTAGTGCATCTTAAAGTTTATTTATCTGGATAAGTTTTATTGTTACTTAATTGTTTATAGAAATATAACAATGCATTCAAAGTATATAACGACTATTTGTTAATTTTTAAAAATGCAAAATTATAAGAAAATATATATGTTAATAAGGGTAAATGGCTCTTTTGACAATGAAGATCAAAATAACCATTCATGACAACAGATGGTCTAATTAACAGGAAAAGAAAAATGTCTTTTTTGCTAAACATATCATCACACTATTTATACATATTTTTTCCAATTCATTAAAAGTTGTATGCATCCTATGATTGGAATAAATTGGCAAGATTTGCATTAAAAGTCTTACGTGAATCTTGGAAGGCCACATCTGCAGTGCTCCCATGATCTTATTTAGAAAAATTATCTCATAACAGATGTCCATGTGCTTTTCTGGAGAATAAAATGTTATGATAGCATAATGTTTACTTATATAAAAAAGCTCCGGGAAAAGTCCGGAATAGATTGCTTATATGTCTGAAACATCAACACGATGTGTCACTATCCACAAATTATTTAAAATGTGTTTCTTGCAAATAAGACCATTTTCCTAATGTAACTAAAATGCCATTGTCAAAACCTACAACTTATTAGTATTATACTACCACACAATCCTCAGAGCCAACTTAGTTTTTTGCCAACTTTTCTGATAATTTCTTTAAAAAAGAATGTTACACATTATAATAATATATTATTTTTACTTATTACTTCTATTTAATGTTCCCCAATGTAGGAAAAAAATTTATAACTGACTATTATGACTTCATGCTTCTGAAGATTATAGCCTCTTTAGTTTGTCAGATATGTTTTTCATGACTACTTCCAGGTTATGCTTATTTGTCAGGAATATCAAAGAGTAAAAAAAAATATTGTATTCAATTAGGTGGTACACTTTTCTATTAGACACACTATATGTGATGCTAAGTTTGATTATTTGATTAACGTAAGTCTGGCTGTCTTCCCTCTTGTAAGATTATTCTTTCCTTCTTTGCTATTAATAGGTAATTTAAAAAGTATGCTATATATATTTATCACCAAAATTTAATTTATTCATTTATGGATGAATGGAATTCTATTATTTGCAATAGATTATAAACTATTAGTAGCATCATTTATTTTTCTGCCAAAATGTGTTCTGATTCTGCCAAATCACTGAGAATTTTTTTTCATTCATCATTTACCCAATTTTTTTCTTAATTTTGTACCCATTTTGTTTTTCTTGAATGGACATCTATATTTCCTGATAAGAAAATTGCATTCATAAGAAAATTATGAAATCCTCATATAATTAGAGAATTACAGAGTGTAAAATGTTTGCATTCATGGTTAATATTCTCATTTCTAATTCTCATGGTTAATATTCTCATTTCTAATTTTTCAATGTTTAGCTGAACTTACACATTATTTAACTGATGTTCAATCTTCATGTTGATATAATGTCTCTCTATCTGTGATTGAAAGTGTACTTGTAGATTCCCAAGAAAAATGTCTTTGATCTATGTCATCTACTATAAACACTTAAAATATCTCCATAATTATTTAGTAGAAATTTCAACCTAGAAACTCACTCTGAAATAAAGTAAAAAAGGGCTATATAATAAGATTGTATGAAAATACTTTAATATCACCAATGTATCTCTTACAATGCCACAGTATATTTTATTGTTATTATCTATACTTCCATATGTAAATTGTTTATATATTTCTCACTTCTATTTAGAATAATAATAAGCAGTTGATTCCCATTTTCTTAGTTACAATAATGGAAATTCTTAAGTCAAGAACAGCATTTAACATTAGCTTATTTTATAGAGAAACTTTTAAGGAGATAGCAATAATTTGGGGGACAATTAGTGCTTTCTGCTTCATAATGAGAAAAAAAAGAAATCTATCAATATATTGGTTTATAGTTCCTTTTAGTTCACAACTTTTGGAATCCATAATCAATTATTGATTTTAACTTGTTTAACACAATTTAGTTCTTCAGAAGATTAATGATATTATTATTACACACTGAGCAAAATCAGCTAATATTTAAAAATATTTATTTATTTATTTATTTTGTAATTACATGAGATTTGAAAACTATTGTTTTTGACCAGAAATCTTTTTGGCAACTGATTCTGTAGTTTCCATTTAGTCATCTTTATTTTTATATTTATGAAATATATGATTAATGAGAGTGGACTTTCTCTTGCTGAGGATGTGATTTTACCAACCTAATGGATAGGAACTGCATCTTGGTTGGTGTTCTGTGTAAAGCAAACAAAGAGAAAAAAAGCTGACAGAATTTCAGAAGTGTCAATCAAGCACCACTTGCAAAGTTGAAAAGCACAAGGCAGTGGCATTCCTGACAAGCTGACAATAACCTAGGACTCTTGATAGAAATCACTTTGAGTCTGTGTGATTCACATAAGGTGATGTCTGACAACTGATTTATACAAGTAACTGAAGAAAGCAGTAAGAGGAATGTGAACAAATTAAAGACTAAGGAATGAATAGACCATAAGAGAAGGTGATGGATATCAAATTTTCCCTGCAACGACCCTAATAACATGTCCTGTTTATTTACATTTCTTTCTTATATTCCTAAAACAAATAAACCTGAAATAAAAAATAATCATACAAATTACTATACATTTCTAACATTTCTATGTGATTTAGGAACTATACATTTTACTCTATGGTCATTTATTTCATTATTTATTGTTTATTATGCCCCTTTTCTGGAAAGCAATCTCTAAAGATCAAGTTTTGTTTTTCTTTTTCCTCTGAGTCATTGAGCACCATTAATGGAAACAGTGGAATAATAAATGTACACAGTACATAATATATGCTGATTGGATGGATGAAGTAAACCAATGATGTAATAGTATTCAACTACCAGTTCTTTTAGCAGAAGTCTTGCAAATATTCTATTTGAATTTTTAAGACAACATAAAAATAATTAATGAAAATTTATTTCCCGTACTAGTTTTTGAAGACCTAATTGAGGTGTTAAGGTAAATCATATATCATTATTTTCCTATTGATATATTCTACTAAATTTGGTGATGATCATAATTTGTAGATATAGTTTTTCTTTATGGGGGGTGGGTAAACCGGGGATAGAACTCAGAGGCCCTGAACCACTGAGCCACTTCCCCAGTCCTATTTTGTATTGTATTTAGAAACAGGATTTCACTGAATTGCTTAGCATCTCACTTTTACTCAGGCTGTTTTTGAACTCAGGATCCTACTACCTCAGCCTCCAGAGCCGCTGGGATTACTGAAATGCACTACCACAACCAGCTGAAGGTATAGCTTTATTTAAAGATTAAATTTTTACTATTATAAAGGCTTTGTTCATCACAACGTATATCAACTTTCTCTCTTCCGCATGTGGAAGACTGAGATTCTCAGGCCTGCCAAAATCAAATTGGATTAGGTGACTAACTTAGACTAAGGAGCAATGAGTGGAATTAGTTGTTTTTTTAAATATCTGGAATAGTGACATTTATGTAGTGCAAACTTTAAAAATTATCATTATCTTGGACATTATTTCCTGGATGTGATTCCTACTGATACACAACCACTTGTTTTGATTTTTTTGATTATTTTTTCCTTTATACTTTGCATATTTTTTCATTTTCTTCTTCAATGGGAAAGTGAATGACTTTTAAGCACGTTTATATTTGAATTTTTCAAAGTTGATTAAATTTTGATAAGAATGAAAAATTGTGAAGTTGAGGCTAGCATTTGCTTTATTGAATCTGAAGATGGATATTGGCACAGAAATGTGTTAGACATGTGTATGCAGTGTGCTGGGCATTGCCAATACCACTGGATAGAAGGAAAGAAGGAAAGAAGAAAAGAAGGAAGGGAGGGAGAGGGGGAAGAAGGGAGGGAGAAAGAGACGAAAGAAAGTAAGGTTTTCTTTTCATCATGAAAACACTGGTGGTATTTGACCAGGTAACTTGTCTAAGTGGTGCTTTGGAGAGAATAGTTTGGAGGCATTGTGCAAGACTGGTATTTGAAGAGAGAAGTTGGTGACAAGGAGACTAGTAAACAGATTATTACAGGAGACAAGTCATGAGATTAAGCATTGATTTAGTGTGATTCCCTGGGAATACACAACAAATAAAGGATGTAAGTGGTCTTTTGAAGGAAAGACTACTACGTGTGTTTAATTAGATGTGGAGATAAGGAAAATTCATTACTAAAAAGAGTAGAGGCTTCTAAATTCAAGTGTGTGTGTGTCCATATGTAGATGTGTCAAGACAGGAATATCTGAGGAAGACATAATCTAGAAATACTGTTCTGGATATTAAGTGTTTATTGTTGACTTATAAAGTAGACATTTTCTAGAAGAGGTAGAAAATATCAATGCAGAATCTTTTTAAAATGTCCATACAATGACTTCATGAGGAAGGCATATAATAAATACCTACTTTGACCTGTTTTTATTCTCTTCTCTCTTTTTTTGAAGTGTTTCATACAGAGAGAAAATTTAAATACTAATTTTTAAAACATACATTGGACTTAAAAATTATTTAAGCTTTATGAAACCTTAACTTCAAAAAGAAATCACAGTATAAAAATTTTGATCAATAAATGTAACAAAACATATCTTTGTAGTTGATAATACTTAAATTTTAAACTTAGCATCCTGTTCTTATTCATTACTAATTAAACTGTTAGTATATTAGTTAAAATTCTCTGTAGACACACACATGCACACATTCTATTCTATTTTTTTATTTCTCTTTCTGTACACACATACACATATTTATTTTGAGGATTTGGCTTAGCTGATTGGAAGGGTTGGCAAATCCAAAATCTGCAGAGCAAGCCTGCCATTAGCTGTTCAGAAATTTGGGTAAGAGTTGATGATACAATCCTATGGAAAGGTCCTTCAAGGGATCTTGTTCTTTTTTATTTGGGCTTTCTGTTAATTGGATCAGGCCTATGGACATTAAAGAATGTGCTCTGCTTTGCTAAATCTTCTGATTTAAATGCTAATTGCACCCCTCCCAACAAATACAAAAACAAAAAATCTTCATAGCAACATCTAAGTCTGATGATTTCTCAAACTGAGGACCTTATCCTAAACAAATTGATACATAAAATTAACATTCACAATTCACCCATTGTCACATCAACAACCATATAAGTTTTATAAAATAAGAAGAATTAGAATTAGAATTAGAAAATAGAGCAAGCTAGAAACAAAGACAAAAGCAAACTCAGACTTCCATTCTTTCTCCACAACTGAATGCAAAGTTCTTGGGTAATGTTCAAGCCTCCTCTTATACTTTGCAATGTAAATACTATGATGTAAAGTTAATAATTTATAAATGTAATGGAAATCCAATGTATCTTGTATGATGAGGGCATATATGCCTGCGTATATAAACATTTAATCATATTCATACTAAAGGAAAAATATTTTTAATAATTATGGCACTCATTTCTGCAGTCAAATGACGGTAGCTGTTATTTATAACTGCCTTCTTACATTACTCATTCTATATATATACATATTTTTTTTACCTCAGCACTTAAGCTAACCGTGGTTATTTACCTGGCAGAGTAACCCAAAATTTTATACTTGAATGGCTTGACCATTAGTATGCTTACTTGAATTGTGTAGTTATAGTTTTTTATTAATTTTAATCAGAGGACATGATAATACCAAGAGATATTTAAAGGATGTCCTATATTCCAGACATACTCTTCCTTCCCTCCATTGTATAGAAATAGTCTGATCTAGTCAATATCTTCTTGATAAGCTAAATCACTCATACAGTAAGTAGGTCTGTTCCAAATATATATTTCTAAAAATGAGAGATAATCACCGAATGTATTTGGGGACTCACTGAACCAATATTTAGACAAACCTCAACTAATACTTTATGATTTTCATTGTAGTCAACTTTTTTGCTACTGTGACCAAAAGATCTGACAAGAACAGGTTTAGAGAAGGAATAGTTTATTTGGTGCTCACAATTTCATAAGTCTCAGTCCATATATGGTGAACTCCATCTGGGTCTGCGGCAGAACATAATGGCAGAAAGGCCTGGAGGAGGTCTCATAACCCTATTATTTCACCTCTAAACTTTCTTGTATTGTCTCACACATGAGCTTTTGAGGCACCTCTTATATCTAAACTGTAAAAATTACTTAACCTTAGTAAGTCTTTATTCCAAATGTTTGGTCACAGTGATGCTTTTGAGTCTTCTGGAATTAATGGCAGTCAGAACAAGTGCTCAGTAATCCGAAATGTTTCAATATTTCCTTTTCTCTTATATGCATTCAGCCTGCTATAAGGACAGAAATTCCTTTGTGGAAGACAGAGAAAGATTAAGAGTATAAATTGGGTAAAGCAGCTCTTCCTCAGCATGATCCAGTCTTTTGTCCAAGAGCTTCTAGATGTGCAAACTGACTCTTTTCTGGAAATTGAATGAGGACCCCTGACTCTGTTTTTATGATTAAAGTAAGACTTCTGTTCATTTGAGGTAGAACTCTATAACTTATTTGGTCAAATAAGAATTTAGTTGAGTGCTCAAATATTTGACTTCTAGGGATACATTGAGCAACCAACCAAAGCCATAATATTTGAAATCATAATTATCTGATTATATCTTTATTAAATTTGGTTAAAATTATGTGCAATAACTTGGTGTTATTTGCAATTATATTTCTATACTTGAGTAATATATAAGCTAATATTAACAGAAAAGTCGTAAGGGTATGAAAGAAGTGGAATTTATGTAAATAGAAAGCAAAAGTTGAAATGTATTTTAGAAATTATCTCTGATTCAATAGATAATATGGAAGATGAATATATAAATATTAATAGAAATTAATAAACTAAAATACTTGATAATATTATTACTTAAGTATTTATTAATGACACTTTTTAATCTTGCCTAACTATATCTTGTTTCAAAATATTTAAATTATTATAGAGCATATTCATCATTAATGTATGTAAAATATACATAAATATTTTATACATATATTTATCTAAAACACATATTTATCTAAAAATTTTAATACAAATAAATATATTTTTATATATGTGTGTAATTATGTGAAAATTCTAAATTCCACTAAGAAATACTTTGTAACCATGTTTCTTAACCTGAGATTAGAGCATATACTTCAGGAATACTGTATAAATTTAAACTTGCATATAAATATTTACATGCATATCTTTCCTTTTGGAAAGACTTGTAAATTTCATCATTTTGCTGCATGTTAAACTTTATTTGTAACACTGAAATAATGCTTATTCATATCTCATATTCTGGAACTGAACTAAGAAAATCAGTTGGGGTTGTCTTTATCAACTAAGGCTTATAGGTAATTTTCTCTTTTATAAGTAGTTGTCTGCCCAAAGAATTATAGGCTTCTTTAGGGTTTCATTTTTAGTGTAATTATTTATATATACAGTTTCAAGCCATATGACTAAACGGATCTGGAGTGTGAAAGGTCAGAGTAAGAATTTCACACTCAAGCACATAAAAAAGCCTGGATTAAGTCAAATGGGAAGCTGCCTCCACTGAGTCTACATTTTCATAGTTTATGATTACTTTATATGGTTAAAAGAAATCATTTGCTATATCATCATTTTTATGTTTGAGTAAAAAGTAAAATAATAGATTTTTAAAATCAGCATATAAGCAAACATTAGCATCACTGGTTAAATAGCAAACAAAACTTCTGTTTGAACCAGCCATTTGAAATTATCTTTATTCTCATGTGTATTGGCAGTGGGGCATGCTATTATCTTGATACAGGGCACAGACCTTTTCCATACTTATAAATTAAATAGAGCTCATGCAGAAGTGGTATTTCATGAAATGTTCTGTCACAGAGCAGTATGATTTCACTTCATGTTTGTTAGCATCATGAGTAATCTCACCCTTAACACTCGGAAACCACTATCCTAGCATACATCATCCATATTCATTCAGTTTGTCAGCTTCACACTTTTCTCTTTCCTATTTCTATTTTTTCCCCATCTTCTCACAAAGTTTGGTAGATATTAGCTAACTCACAAATGCCATAAAAGTCTACCCATAATATCACAAATATAATCATTTTCAACTGAGATTGAAATTGTTAGGATTTCAGAAATTTATATCCTTATAAATGAAATTGACAACATCATGATTAGTTTTGCCTTTTGTATCTAATGTTCTGAAAGTGAAAGTGTTGTTTTGCTTAATAAAATGGTTAATTTTAATATACAACAAGTTAGATAGGCTGAACAATGAAATGCTAAAACTGATAATGTATTCCATTACACCACTGAAGAAATATTACTTTAGGTTTATTTTCCCCAAATACGTGATAATTATATTTAATTATAAATAATAATGCAAAACATTTTCTTCTGAGCATAATGAAATGTGTTCAACATTCCCTTTATTATTTAATGTAAGTAATTATTTTATCTTTTTATGTTGAGAATATGTTTCTACTATAAACATTTAAGGCATAATTTCTTTAGGTACCATTTCTGCTATACATCATGTTTATATATATATATAAGATTTTTATTCTCATTTAGTTTTTGACATGTAATTTCAATTATTCTCCTTTGATTATTTGCATATTAAGGATTTAGATACTTAGAATACTAGATTTTTAAAATTTGCTTTATAGAATTCAGGTTAATTTTAATAAATATTTTTATACATTTTCTTTAATTAACAGTCATTAGTTCCAGTGTTTAAAGTATCTATTGTGTCAAATGCATGTACTGTAAAAATCCCCTATAATTTGTCCATTTATATGATGGAAGAATTTTATATATGCCTTTAAATTTTCACTTATTTTTACTCTATTTAATATGTGATTTTAGTAAAACATATTTTATTAAAAGAATGAATAATGAAAGAAGGGAAAAAAGAAAGAAATTTAGATGATAGCTTTTAAATATTCAAGAAAAATTATGGAAAATGAGGCTACACATTTTTGTTATTTATTTTTCAATAAAATGATTTGATTTATTAATCATAATTGCCAACTGAAATTTAAAGATTACATATATATACACATATATAAGCTCTATTAAAATTTTTGTGACACCCTGTATATAAATTCAAATGTACAAAAATAAATATATATCTAGCTTGTTTTGTTTCTTTAATCTATATCAATGAATATTTGTTAATGATGATAACTAATGAATGACAGATATAAAGGACCTTTACAAAATATCTTTTTCCTGATAAAACTAAATCATGATTTAAATCTGAAATAGATCATGACCTCATTTTTGACTTATATACAAACATCATATGGCATTCTCCATTCTAAGTATATTCTATGAAAAAGAGTTGTATTATCTCTGAATATAAACAGATAAGTGAATAAAGGTCGTACAGTGAGACCCCTGTACTACTGTGACATATTTTGAGATAAGCAGTTTTTTAAAATTTGTATCACCATTCTGAATAATATTTGTGAATTATTTTTAATTAAATACTTTTCAAAGATTCAAATTTATTCCCTGAACAAGTTATATTCTTGAATAATAACCTAAATAGACATTTCTTAACAGATTAATCTATAAACAGATGCTCAGCATCACTGATCAACAGAGAAGTGCAAATCAGAACCACAATAAGTTATCACCTCACTCCAGTAATAATGGCTCTAGTAGAAAAGACAAAAGATAACAACTGCTGGCAATAATGAAGAGAAGCTATCATATAAATCAGCAATCCCATTCCTGGGTATATGTACAAAGAAAATAAGATTGGTGTGTTAATAGGTATATGTGTTCCTATGTTCATTAGAATGCTATTTACAATAACCAATGAATAGAAACTATCTAAGTGTTCATCAGGTGATAAATGGCTAAAGAAAATGAAGACTATATTCTATTCAGCCATAAGAAGGAATGAAATCCAGTCCTTTGTGACAACATGGATGTAACTGGAGATCATTGTTAAATAAAATAGGCCAGCACAGACAGACAAGTACTTCATGATCTCACTCATGTATCAGATCTGGTATAGTTGATTTCATAGAATTTGAGAGTAGAATGGTGATTATCAAAGACAGTGTGTGGGGTGTTGATCAATATGTACTATATCACATTTAGAGCAAGAAGTTTTGATGTACTACTGCACAGGAGGGGACTATACATCACAATTATGTACCGTATGTTTTAAAAAGGTAGAATATAGGATTTTGAATGTTTTTACCATAAAGAAATAATGAATGTTTGAGGGAATAGTTATGTTTATCTTGATTTAAACATTGTGTAATGTATACACTTCTTGAAACATCACATGCTATTGCACTAATAAATATCTTTATCAATTAAAAATAAAATGTAATTTAAAAATGAATCAATGAATAATAAAAATAACATATGGTAGTTTAAGTCTATTTGAGCTTTTAGAAATTTTGATTTAAGGAATATTTTAAACTGTTTTCTCCTTCGTGCATATACAACTCTTACATTTTAGATAAATTGCTTTCCATCCTTATAAAAATATTTCACATACTAATTTTAAGTGATAATATGGTAATATTTTAGAGCTAATGACTTTTTTTCCCCAACCCAAGAGTAAAGCTCACATTTCTGTGAAGATTAAAACAACCACCAAGCAAATAAATAAACCTGCAATTTTTTTCAATTGAAAATTAATGGGTAAAAATCTCCAACTGTCAAAATACTAACTTGAAAGAAAGGGTTTTTTTTTCAGAAATTTTATAAAGTTAGTGTTCCACATAAATTCCCTAGTGTCCATATAATATTTTAAAGAAATAGTCTGTAAGTGGGGTCCATTTCAAAGTTAGGTAATGAACAGTTCATCTATGACGGAAAAATCAAATTTTTGAACTTACAGTAAAAATAGCTCTCATAGTTTGTAAGTTGCTAGGTATTTTCCAAGTCATTTAGAGAGGATTCCTTTGAATGTCCTTCTGAATTAAACCATTAAATTTACATTATGAAGTAAATAAGTAACCTAGTTTTCTGATAAAAGGCTCAGGCTCAGAAAAGCAAGATAGTATGTTTAATGATAGCTGGGTGTAACAATTTGAAATATCCCATTGAACTTCAAAGTCTATGTTCTTAATGAAGATATACAGATTGGATAAGAAATCTATTTAGAAACTTAAATCAATATATTAAAACAATAATTGAATGATTACTTAATACTCAAAAATTTATTTATGCATATACTTTAATTTTATATTTTGTTTTGAGTTAGAGCTTACTTTTAATGTGTGAAATTGTAATAAGACTCTGAGCATAATTGTCTCAATTGCTTACTAAATTTATAATGTTTTTATTAAGAATATGAAATTTGAAGTTCAATGAAGTATTTCAGATTGTGACTTGGAAACTCAGTTAATGTGTGTTATCATTAAACATATTATCTCACTTCTTTGTGCCTGAGTCTCTTAATCTGAAAAATAAGACATTTACTTTACTAAGAATATAAATTTATTTCTTATGTATGATTAGAATAATATTTCAATTTGAAATTTTGCTCAACATTCAGAATTTAATATCTTCTTCCAAACAATCCTGAAATAAACTTCACATCCTCAGTAGAAAACAGCAGTATATTTTTGTCTGCTTCACTAATATGTTCACTTGCTTTACCTTTATCAGTGCATATCATATCACTGATTCATCTTTTCATGTAGGTGTCTTAGTTTGTTTGGGCTGTTGTAACAAAATACCATAAAACGAATAGCTTACTAACAGAACTTTATGTTTTGAAGTTTGGAAGTCCAAGACCAAAGTTCTGGCAGACTTGATGTCTGGAGAGTACCCATTTTCTGATTCACAGAAAATGCCTCCCTTCTCTTTGGGTACTCCTATAGTGGAAGGGTCAAGGACACCTTCTTGAACCTCATTAAAATGATACTAATCCCTTTCTTGAGGGTTCTATCTTCATAATCTAATTACTTCCCAAAGCCTTTAATACTCTTACCTTGAGGTTAGTGTTTTAATATACAAAGTTTTGGAGGACATAAATATTCAAATTTTAACAACAGGTTAAAAGATCCTTAGCAGCAATTACTTTGTCCTTTTATTTTTTTAGATTCTAATTTCTATAGCATACCTTGCCAGTTATTGACAATTTGTCATATTCAAAATATAACTGCTCAATGATAAAGTCAAAATGTACAAATAAATGATCAGGATCAGGTACGCTGCCAAGGATACAAGACAAATAACTGAGTCAAATGACAAGATGATCCCAGACTTTTACTGAACTCTCACACATATAATTATAAAATAGCCAGATATGTGGAAATAGTGCAAGCCCTCCAGTGAAACTTACAGTGAAGAAAGGGTAATATTCTCTTTATGGAAATTCCAGGACTTTCTCTTTAATATTATGCATATATGAAAAAAAATTAAAAGCAAATTTCTGAGATAACATTTTATGTTCCATAGTTAAAGGATTCCTTTAGTACTTACATTGAAAATAACTTGTAGAACTTAATGTATAAACTTTACTGTGAAGGAACAGTACACGTGGAAAGAATGAACAATGGTGAAATAGCTAAGTGTATATGTTCACTGTGCAAATCAACAGCATAAGTTATTTCTGAGATATAGACTGTAAGGAAACCAGTCTACCAAGGCATGGGCTGTGTGTGTGTGTTTGGGTAGAGTGGAGCAGAAGTAGAAGTGAGGAAATAGAGAAATAGCTTGTTAATAACACTATGCATCCAGAAATAGCTCCAAACTTTAGTGACAAGTAGATAGTAATCACACTAAATGTAAATTCTAAAGAAACCTGAGTCTTAGCTAAAGAGAACAAAGAAACAAAACAAGCAGTTGAAAGGAGAAAATCTACTTTTGAATCTATTCATAGTCTTGATTGTGACCCTTTTTATGGAGCTGCCAGGTTAGTATAAATTGTCAATTTATGTTAACTAGCTCTCTCAATCTGAACGTATGAAAAAGCTTCAGTACAGAGACATTGTTAAGATAGTAAAGCAAAACTGCATCACATCATTTTTCTCTCAATCTTGCATCCTCCATCCCTTTGCAATAAAAGAAAGAAAACTTAAAAAATAATACATCAAGAACAAGAAAGAACCAAATCCTGAAGTCCAGCATAGAGATAAAACTAAATCAAATACTTTTTTTTGTAAACCTGTAATTATAGGAAGAATTTTGAAAGTTCTGATTCCTCACCATAGGTAGAAAGAAGAAAAGCAAGTTCACATTTTTGCATTTTTTTCCTACATGGTTATGGAATTTACATCCAAGAAAAGCACAGATGAAATAAGAATTGAGTTTGATTTTCCTTTGATGATGAAGCACTAATGTTCTATAATAATTAGAAAAGGAAATCAATTTTCAGAGGCTATTATGCAATGAAAAGATATGCTGCCACACACTTAAGTATATGAATGAACTTTAGAGACTCACCAAAGAATTCAGCAGGTTGAGCTAGTCCAGACCTTCTAACTACTTTCTTAACTAAGTGTACACACTAAACTGCTGCCTGCTATGCCTTCTCAAATGCATATACACTGGCTCACACTTTATTTAATACAAAATAGGTGGTACTTACTATATAACTCAGAAATAAAAACAAAAGTCTTATATATTCAGAATGAATAACATTCTGAAAAAAGTTGACTGTATTAGTCTGCTAGCACTTGGTAATAAAGTACCACAAGCTGGGTGACTTAAAGATAAATATATTGCCTTGCTGTTTGGAGGTTAGGAGTCCAGTGTCAAGTTGCCAGCAAAGCCCTGCTCTCTCTAAAGTTGCTAAGATCAGATCTAGGCTTCTCTCCCAACCCATGATAATAACTTGGCTGTGGCAGTTTTACACCAGTCTCTATGTGGAGTTTTGTGGGTTCTTGTGTGTTTGTGTATCTCTATCCAAGTTTCCTCCTTTTGCAAGAACACAAACACTCTGGATATAGGGCCCAGTCTTATGCTGTATGTTTAAATTGATCATCCACTTCAAAGCTCTTTTGAAAACACTATTCCCAGGTCATATCCAAAGGTCATGAGTGTGACGGAGAACTTGAACATGTTAAATTTGAGGGATGCAATTAAATCATAGGACTGCCCAAATATAATCAAAATGGAGACAAATGAATGTTGAACAAATGATCTTCAATAAACTTAGAAAAATTTGGAGTTTATAAAGCAGCAGACAACTTATGAAGCAGTAGTCTTTTATTCAAGAGGGATTTTCTTAATGCAATAAGGGAAGAAGGAGAACCAGATAATGTGAAGAAAGGAGAGTAAGACATTAAAATAAACAGCAAAATATACACCTTTATTTAAAGCAACAAAAATAAAAATTATCATTGCAGTAAATGGAATCAATTGTGATTGAAAAACATAAAATTAATACTCTGAATGAAGGTGAAAAATAATAAAAGAACAAAGAAAGATCAAAAGACCTAGAGTAATAGAAAAGGTAATACAAAAGCAATAATATATTCCTAATAAAAAGATCAAGACAAGAGGAACAGAAAATTATTCAAATACAGAATTGAAAAACATATCTTAGTTACAAATGTGTAGCTTGCAGATTTCACAAATTAGTCATGGTGTCTAATAAAATCAATGTAAAATAACAAACATTCAAATATATATTATAAAATTCCAATTAAAATGCTTTAGAAAAATTAATTCTGTATAGTATGTATCACAAAGTTGACTATTCATGGACTCTAAAATCGAGGAAAAAATAAAAAGAGAAAGGAATCTGTATGATTGGAATTGAAACCCTTGAATAAACATTGTTCTGATTTCATCCAGCTGTTTTATTTTCAGAGATATCAGTATCTTGAGTTAAGTGGGTATTGTTTAACCTTTTGCTATTATACCTTTAAAGTGCATTTTATTACTAAATGACATTTAATATTGTTATGCATGTTAAGAATCATATCCTCTTTATCTTGCCTTTTATATTCAAATAGTTACACATTTACATTCCAAAACATATCTTCTCCTGAGTTAATTTAATTTTTGCCATTTTAGCTGTTAGATACCCCTCCCTATACCTTCTACACTAATTGAAGTAACTCTACAGTAACCTTTCCTCGAACATATGCCAGCTTCATATACCCCATCTAATTTCCAGTACAATGTCCAATATAGCTAAGGAAAAATATCATAATATGAAAATAAATAAAAACATTAAATATCTCACATTATAAGTGCTAATGATGCAAGCATGAATGAGTCGAGTAGAAATATAAATCACTATTTGTTATTAAAGGCTAAAAAAGAGATATTTATGCCTCAATATGAAATCCCCTTAAAGTCTTCACTCAAGAAATTATTCAGTCTCAAAGTAATATCTCCTTTATTACTCAGTTCGAACAAGAAGGAAATTGGAGAGAACGTGTTTCACTTCAGCAGAAGCAATACCCAGGGGACACGCTCCCCCTACTAAACATTATTGAAGTCTACATTTGAAATGATCCTCCACCAATTCTCTTGCCTATATTACTATTCGAAGATTGAAAGTCAAATAAAATTTCATGAAATCAATTTCATGTCAGTCACATTTTAAAAAGAAATAGACTTTAGCAATATAAACAATTATGGAAGGAAAGTGTAATTTCCAGAGAGCCTTGGATGTTATGCAGTCTAGACAGGCAACCTGTCAAAGTTTTGGCTTTGTGGTTTTGGGAAGAATTAAAATAAATACAGAGCAAGAGCTAGACATTGACTTGCAAGATATTTAAGGTTCTCAGCTTATAATTCTGAGGTTAGCTTCCTCTGTCCGCATGTATGTCCACCTTAGATATTTGACTTCGCTGCTTAGCCTCCTTTGAAGAATGAAATTTGAGAAATTCCATTATATTGATGAAATTTAAAGTTTGCAGTGGAGACGTACTTAGTCTCTAAGTCTCTTTAGTGTTCTGAGTCTCTTGTGTCTATTACACATATTTAAAACTCTTATTTTAAAATTTCTTTCAAATTATTTTGTTCTTGTCAATAGTGTCAAATTGAATTTAGGTTGCTTTTGATGTCTTCTGGCTACAAGATACCCTGTAATTATAACATTTTTTTAAAAAAAGCAACACCTTCTGTTTTTTGCAAATGTCTGTTCTCTAAAAGCCAATTTCTCTCTTTTACACTTGTGATAGCTGCTGTTTAATTTTAATACTTTAGGTGAGTAAAATTGCCCATGACTTCATTTTGTACCTCAGAGAATCAGTTTGAACTGAAGTTGGTTCTGCTTTCTGGGAGGAATTTTCTTATCCATTGTTTACTTGGATCTTAGTTCCACTGTCCAAGTAGGTCTATTTTTATCTATTATTCTCTATGATAATATCTTGACCAGGTGCTGAGATATATAAAACACTTGCAGAATTTTTCCTGTTGCTACATGTTTGGGGTTCTGTAAGTTTTAAAAGCTCATAATAATAAAAGGCCCATAATTTCTATGATAATACAAATGCTTCCAAAACCTAATTGCCTGATGGAAAAATGTTCCCATTATGTTCCAAGTGTCAATCACAAAAATGTTTTTTTTTCCTAACATCATTACATGATTCTTAGGACTGACATAGTCATTTCCTCACTTAGTCCCTTAGTATTCTAACATACTACCAGCTATCTTGAGGCCCTCAGGATTTGGGGGGAAGTTTATCAGTCTGCTTAATCCAAATTCAATTAGTCACATCATCTTATGTTAACATTATGCGAGACAGTTTTAGAAAGTATTTTTCTACTGTTTAATTTGTGGTCAGGTGCCATGGCACAAGCAAGTAATCCTAGAGACTCAGGAGGCTAATACAGAAGGGTCACAAATTCAAAGCCAGTTTAGGCAAGTTAGTGAAACCTGTCTCAAAAAAATAAAATAAAATAAAATAAAATAAAAACCAAAATGTGATTTTTCTGCTTCCAAAAAAATTCCATGACACTTACTAACATAAGTCATATTTTAGATTTTTCTTAAGAGAAATATCTCACTTCCAGAATTATTTTTATATCAATGAGGACATTCCAAGTTATAATTTCCTTGTTTTGTGTTTTTTGTATTTTTGCTACACAAATCCAATGGCTAACAAATTACATATTTTAGTGTACTTTTTAGAATAGCACACAAGTTCTAACATTAATTTTATTGTTAAAGAAATGAAAGCTTCTGTATTAAAATAAACACAAAACTCCTCCAATAATGTTTACTGATGTTTAATGACAGAATAAATCAGAAGACTATGTCTCTCACATGTCTTATATGGCAAGAAGCCATCAACATTTGAGTCAGGGATGAGATTTCTTCCACTTTGATGCTTCACCATATTTTACTCATGGCTTCTAAGGTTGCTACAGAAGGGAAAGAAGAGATAAATATACCTACTTATGAATTATAATATCAGATAAATTATATTAACTTTTGCTAATTTTCCATTGCTAAGATTCTAATAAGATCATATGCTCTTTCAAATTGAAAAAGTAACAGGTTAAATGTGGTTTTTGCTATCTAACTTATGCATGTGGCATGTGGCAGCATATATTGGAATAAGTGGGCAGAAAGAGTATGAAAAATTAACAGTGCAAATAAAGTACAAAATGTGTCACATGTAGAAACAAAGGATTTGATAATATAAATGGAATTTTAACTAGACATGCTAAAGTTGGAAATATTAAACCACATGTAAATAAAGACTTCTACCCAAGGTTTTATAGGTTTTATGCCCCCTCTCCTTTGAATTAAAGAGTATGTTTTGCTCTGGAGCTTCCTCAGAAAGAAATTAATATTTTTAAGCCAAAACAAATGATCTCCCAAAAGAATTGTCATTTGGTTATTATAAAATGTACATTAAAGCAGAAATCATGTTAATTAAGAATCACAAAGGAACCATGAATACTCACCTTGAGAATTGTGCTTCACATTTGAAGAACATGTCTTTTTGCATCTATAAGAATATCACAACAGTTCATTATAACTCACTAATCTGGCATTCTCTTCCCTCTTTTAAACTTCTGTTTTATTGTCACTGTTTTCATATATTCTCACCCCTGAATGAAGCCCATGATTTTTATTCATGATCATATGCCTATGATTACATGTCTATTTCTTTAACCCAGAGCTTGTGGATGCCTTCAGATCCACATATCCAACAATCCAGAATACAATTTTAACCTACTACTCTCTAAGTATCACAAATACAGCATTTCAAAATAAAGTAAATATTACTCATTTAATTTTTTCAAATTCCCTCTTCCTCTAGAATCCCTAGTATCAGCAAATGGAATTAGAAAACACTAAATCCTTCAAAACTGAACCAGTATCATCATCAATTTCTTTTTTGTTGGAACTCTATTTTTCTTGTTCAATCTGTGACCAAGTTGTCTTAAATATTATCATGGATTGTTTGTTTTATTTTATTTATTTATTTATTTATTTAATGACCTTTAGCATAGATCCATGAGCTTCTCAATATATGCACTATCCATTCCCAAGATCCCATTCTGAAAGCTTGTTTCCTGGGACTATTTTTAGTAGCAATTACACAATCCATGAAAGTGCTGCATGAAAATATATGGCATATTCAAGGTAGGTGATTTTTAATTGATTATAGCAATGAGTACATTTGCAAAGGTGTAGATACTTTTAAGGAAACAAATAAGAAACAACATAGCCTCTCCCAAACCAGACATAGCAGGATGGTATTTCTTCTTTATGGCTGAAAAGAAAAGAGGCAGAACAGAGGATCAGGAGCTATATGAGGAGAGAGTTTTGTCTTAAAGGATTTCTGACAGAAACTTTGACTTTTGGTTGACTTTTGGTTGATGCTGCCTGGTCACTGAGGCTCACTAGGGAGTAAATGTAATGAATTAACACTTGAGCTTATTATTCCTCTTGACTGAAGCAGAAACTAGAGAACAAAGGAACTCGTTAATCAAGTCAGAGTCTTAGGCTATCCAAGGGAATAAGAATGAAAAGTTATCAGAAGGGATGCATAGAAAATTGTACAACGTTCTGTTCCTGTGGGATACCGAATTCATAATGCTTCCCAGGAGAATTTCAAAATTTCTATAAACCAGAATTCATTCCCTCCTTATTCACAAATAGAAACTCATCATAGTTTTCTTGTTATTTTCTGCTTTATTATTTTATATGATATGTAACAAGGGCGAGGGCAAATATGTCCCATTAATTCTTAGGTAGCCAAAGAACAAAAAGTCACATGGAGTATAACATAAAAAAAAGAATATCATCAAATAATCTTGGATGCTATTGGAATAGAACTTGAGGCTGTCTTCTTAAGGAGCAAATGAATGGGCTCTATATTTGAGAAGAGTGATATGAGTTTCACTTTGTTTTAATTTAATTATTAATAATGACATTGATATATTAATTTTAGATTTTAAAGAGTACCTAAAATCATATTTCTTATTTCATTTTCTGCTTCTATGACAGAATACTACAGACTGGATAAATTGTAAACTCTAGAATTTATTTGGCTCCTGGATGGATGTGGTGGCACATGCCTATAATACCAGTGATTTAGAAAGCTGGTTTAGGAGGATTGCAAACCCAAGATCAGCCTCAGCAAGTTTGAGATCAGCCTGTGCAATTAGTGAGACCCTCTCATAAAATAAAAACGGGCTGGGGAATGTAGCTCAGTGATAAAACAACCCTGGATTCAATCTACAGTACCATGGGGTAAAAAAGAAAGGAAAAGAAAAATGAAAAACAGAAGTTGATTAGACTCATGATTCTGGAGAAGTGCTAAAATAGTGCTAGTACCTGGCAAGGGCCTTTGTGCTACATTATAATATGATGGAAGTTCAAGAAACACACATAGGACACAGGGAAGATATCAGGCCAATTTAATTCTTTCATTAGGAGCCTACTTTCATGAACTAGCATACTCCCATAAACAGCATTGATCCATTCATGAGGGTAGAGCCCTCATCACCTAATCATCTCTTAAAGTCTTACCTGAGCACTGTTACAATGACAATTCAACTTCAAGTTGGGTTTTGAAGAGATTATTCAAACCATAGCACCAGACTTAGAATTCAAGCAACAATTCTTATGGTCAGTTCTTAATGTATTATAAAGTTAGTGAGTTCAAACAAAAGAAGGACAAAAAGTAAAGTTCTTTTGGGGGGTAAACTCAAGGTAGTTTAGAAAAATGAAGGAAGCTATGTTTCACTAAATAATAAAATACATGTGCAGAAAGTCTAAAACCTTAGACATCTAAGTAAATTTACAGCAAATCTAGAAAAAAGTAGACATTATATGTGTGGAGAGATGATGGGTATATATAAATGCACATACTTTCCATAAAATTCAAATAAAAATCTACCAGTAAAATAGTTGAATAAAATGGTCACTCACAAAGACATATCTATATTAAAAGATTATACTTAAATGCATCTAATAAATTGCCAAAAAATATAAAAATTTTAACATATTTGAGAATATACATTTTAACATAATTCATGAAATTTGCCTTTATTATTTTGCTTACAAAAACAAAGAATATATACATACTAAGTTTCTGAAATGACCATTTTTTTTAGTATAATCTCTCACTATTGGAATTGGTAATGTTATAGAACTGAGGGCCTTCTAAGAAACTGAGGGAGTGTGATGATTTCCTTTTCAAACCCCAATTTTTACAAGCAAGTCAGAAAGATTTCAGATATGTTGCTCAGAGTGACAGAAATGAATTTATTGAAAGTATAGGGAAAAGCGAAAGGGGACACTCTCAAATGAGAGAGTGGGTCCTCTCAGAGAGGAGAGAGACCATGTGCCTCTCCTGCACTCCAGTTTTACTGGGGATCCTAGACATGTTTCCAGAGAGTCCTGCTCAGGCTAACCTCTTGACTTTTGACTGACAGCAGGATAATGTCATACTTTCAAGTCCCCATTGTCATGATAACTCTAGATCACCTTGGCCCAGGCTGACTGTTTCTAATTGGAATCTTAACCACACATTCTTACAGATTTTATAGTTAGGAGGAACTATTGTTATCTCCTGGAGTTTCAGGATCTGGTTATAAAAGTCTCCTGAGTTCTTCCCATTGACATTATCTTTGGCCTGCATTTCTCCTGCAGTTAATAGGTAATTTGCTAAGGAATGTGACATATTCTGTCCACTTAGGCCAGGCAGTGCTATAGGTAAATTGCTTCTTAGAAAACAAAGCATGTGGGGATAAGCACAGTGGGCTTATTTTATAGAATTATTATCTTAACCTTGTGTTCTCATCATTCTCATCTGTCCCCTAACAGTAAGATTGTAAAAGCTGATAATTTATATAATATGCCACTAGGGACAATGTAAACCATACTTGAATCCTCCAGTGTGTCACAACGGCTTTGATTCACCAAGATGTCACAATGATTTGAAAGTCCCCAAAATGCTCCTTTTCACTGAACCAACCTTCAAAGAAATAGGAATTTCTTTGAAGAAAAAATATCCATGAGACAGGTTATTCTGTGATGGCAGAATATTTGAAATAAACTAAATGTTCACATGATAATAATGCTTAAGTTACTGTAAGGCATTGTTTTACTTAATATATTTTTACTCACAGTTATGAAGATTATATATGAAATATGTATACTATACATAATAATAGCAAAAATAATTCATAAAATATTGATAAATTTTAGAATTGGTAATGTATTTTGAGCCAAAAGAAAACAAAAATATTCAAGATTTGTTAGAAAAAATGGTCATATATTTTTTATATTTGAAATTTTTAATATGTAGAAAATGTTTCTTAGGTCTCTTTTCCATACTAATTCTATGTAACCTAACAGATACAGAACAATATAAAAATTGCAACAAAAACAATGTATTTGGAATGAAGAAAAAACATGGCACACTGAAGTTTTGTGAATAAATATACTACAATTCTCTGGTACTTTTCCTCTTTTGTATATTTAGCTGTGATGTTTTCTATACACACTCTTTTGTAAACTTTGCCTTCTAAAATACAGCCATATTCTCAATGCAATTCTCGGTTCATGTAGAAAAAGGACCTGTCAACAATAAAGACTATAGACTAAAGAGAAGGGAAATAAATCAATTTTAGATATATTTTCAAAAGCAGCAGGCACAACCTTTTATAAATTACAATGATTCAAGACAGTAAACTATGTAATAAAAGAAACAGCTAGCAATTTTGTCCAGGGAATATTTTTTAAAATATAAAGCTGTGTGAATTCAGTGTTTTTATGTAGTAGTTAATAGAAGTTCTATTTCTTCCACTTATATGTTGTTTCTTCATTATTGCTTGTCTGTTTCAGACTATTTTTCTGAAACTTGGTGTATTTTGTGATTGAATGGGTTCCTTGTTTTAACAAAATTATTTCATGTTATTTTCAAATTTTGGTGATTTAATTATTTTGGATAATCTTTAAAATCATGTCATAACTGATAAAATGCAGACAACTGTAATTTGCAAGAGAAACTTAGTTATCTTTTATTTTTCCCACTTAGTTGTAAACAGGCTTATCCTTAATCCCACAATGTCATTATTTTTAAAAAGTCATATTGACCTAACTGGAAAGGAATTACAGTTTACTCCACTCTCTCATTTGACAATCGGTACAGACAGGATGTTCCCTGATTTCTTTCAACAAACGTGGCTCATTGTCTTATGATCCCCATTTTCAAGTGAAGAGCACATTGACTTGTAATATGTTTAATTTCCCCTGCATAGATGCTAACTGAGGACAGACTACTGAAAAGTTAATAGCAATTATACTTTGTGCAAAATGTTTTACAGCTTTCAAAGCACTTTAACCTATCATTAGAAATTTACTTCATATAAATTAAACCCATTTCCCAGGTAAATAAGTTGCAGTTGTCTGATACAGCATGCCATTAGTAACGTAAAGCAGAACGATGGCTGAAACTCTATTCTCCTTGTTGCAAGATAGGTAATGTTTCTTAGATACAGTCAACCTGATCAACATGCTGTGATAAAGGAAATTCTGTGATAATTTTGCAGAACTCACAGCTTCAAGAAAACAATGTGACTAAAATGAATATTTGTGATTTGGGGCAGATAGTTAAAATATGATGGCAACAGAAGCCTGAGGTTAAATAAAATAAGTAACTTATCGGAGAATACTTTGTTGTTTACCCTCAAGCCCAAGTTAAAGAATAGAATAACCTCTTTGTTCCTTCTCACAATTTTTGCTTACCTTTATTGTAATTGTCCTATTTGCTATTCTATATTAGCATAGATATTGACTGAAGCTTTTCTAACCAAACAGATTTCAAACTTGAGGCAAAGATAAAGACTGTTTCATTGCCATTTTGTTACTAGCATAACACATTTTATGTATTCCAAGTATACATCAAAACGTATTGAATGAATTGGTAAGCAATACAAAAACAAGGTGGCTTGTGTCCTCATTTTGTTTTTTATATTCTATCAGTAGGAATATGAGCTAATTTGTGTGCAAGACAAATGAAGAACCTGAAGTGTTCCTAGAATACACATTTATGTCAACTTCAGAAACCAGGATAGCCATATTTATTACCTAAATGGCTATAAATTCTACAGCTAACCATAATTCTGATTTCAGCCCTAAATTCTATTTCAAATTTTTATAAAATGTAACTGAAATGTTTTTGCCCTGTTCATCTAAATCCATTCTCCATAATCCTATCTTCTTAACTATCCTCTCCCAATGATTCTCCAAGAATTTAGCTTGCTTAATTATTTTTGAACACACTGAATAATTAATAAATAATTAAGTATTCAGTATAATATCAGTTTAACCTTTAAAGATTTGATATATGATTCAATTATTCACTCAAAGATAACCCCTTTTTTTTCCAATCTAAAGATTTTTTGTTGTTGCTGTTACAACAAATTCACTAGATTATAACAATACAAATGTATTACCTTAGAGTTCTGCCAACCAAAAGTCCCACATGAATGAGATCAGGCTTCTTTCCTTTCTGGAGCCTTCAAACACTAATCCCAGTTTTAACCTCTTTTAAGTCCTTTAGGTTGTAATAATTCCTTGATTCTTGGTAACTTTCCTCTGTCTTCAAAACAAGCAAAAGAGGCCCAGCTTCTTCTCATGTCAAATCTCTGACTTAAACTTAGGCCATTTCTTCCCATTTTAAGAACTCATGGATTAGACTGGGTCCATTCTGATAACCCAGGATAACATATACATCTCAGTATCCTTAATCTTAGTCATATCTGCATAGCCTCTTTTGCCACGATAGGTAGCATATTCACTCTTCCTGGGAAAAGAAAGTAGATATATATAAGGGGCATTAAGCTGTCCACTACATTAAATGTAAGTCTACTCTGCTAGTCATTAAATGTATGAGTAATTGTTTTCTTCTTGCTAAAGCAACCAAATCTGCACCACATATGTCAACATTATAACCAACTACTTTTTAGATTGTAATTCCAGCTATCTGGACACTAATTCTGAATTAGTGAACCAGTTTTTGAGTGTTGAGGTCAAAGTTTGAAAAATTCCTCAAGTGTATTCTGTCCAATAGCTTAGAGTTCTTGAATCTGCATTCCAAACATCAAATCTATCATTTTCAGTGTGTTCACTGGCATACTCAATTTAACTCACACTTTCAGCATGGTTCTGATCGTTTATCTTTCTTCTTTTCTGTTTATGTTCTGAAATCTTGGTTGATGATTTTATGCTCTTATCCTCAAGATACAATACTTTGGATCATAAATTACTGGTATTACCTCCAATATTTAAGTGTGATCTTAAACAAGTAACTACCTGTGTGTTGAACAGTATTCTTTATAAAAATATTCGTCTAGAGTTATTTTTTTTAAGTTTATTTAGTTGTAGATGGACCCAAATCTTTATTTTATTTATTTATTTTTTTGGTACTGAGGGTTGAACTTAGGGGCACTTGACCACTGAGCCACATTCCCAGCCCTATTTTGTGTTTTAGGTAGAGACAGGGTCTCACTGAGTTGCTTTGAGTCTCGCCATTGCTGAGGTTGGCTTTGAACTTGCGATTCTCCTGTCTCAGCCTCCCTAAGTTCTGGGATTATAGGCTTGTGCCACCACGCCTGGCTCCAATGTCTTTATTTTATTTCTTTTTATGTGGTACTGAGGATCGAACACAGTGCCTCCCATGTGAGAGGCAAGCACTCTACCACTAGAAAGAGTTCTTGTCTGACAAAATGTTTTAAAAGATTAAATTAAATGATACAAATAAGTAAGTACTGAGAGTCAATGAAACACAGTAAATATTAAATAATTATTAAACAAAAGCTTTAAGGTTAAACATCACTTGGAATTTTTATAATAGCCAAATTTTTATTTAATAAATGTGATTAAACTACTCACAAGATCTACAAGACATTTTAAAGTTTATCATGGATATGTTCATATATTTCCACATGTAAGATTGATCATTACTAAATTACTCAACATAGTAAGTTTGATATTAAAATATTTAGGGAAAGTTAGATTATATTCCAATTAAAATATTTATATTGGATAAGTGTAGAAAGGCAGTTAAGATTCATAAGAAGAAGTATAGCACTAAAAGTATACTTATACTTAAAAACAATCCCCTTTAGGTGAAACAAAAGCTGATATAATTGAAGTTAAAAAAAATACTAATACAATAATTGGGAGTTTCAATATTTCACTTTCATAATGGATAGAACAGCCAGTCAGACAAAAAAAAAAAAATCAGAGAACAGGAGACTGGATACCCACACCACAGATTTCTAGCTTCTACAGAAGCAGTAACATATATTAGATATATATTTGTAATAAATATAGTCTTTTAGTGAATCTTGCTTCATCCTTGTAAAGTATTACTAGATATTTGGCATTAGACTTAAATTTTGAAACATTATTCTACCATTTTATCAAGGCAGCAGTTTCAAAAAACTGCAACATGCTAAGACCAGTGAACTCCACCAACATGTGGTCCATTGCCACATTTTTCTGTGAAATGAGTTTAACCTTTAACAGAGGAAATGAAATGCTGTGTTGGAGCACCATTAGGGTCACTTTATTCATGAGCATATTTAGTTAGCAATGATAGGGATGACTATGGAAAGAGACTATGTTTACAGAATAGGTCATTCTGTCTACTTGTGAGTTAGTTGTCATTTTGCTGTGACAAAATACCCAACAAAATACCAAATACCCTTCCAAACTTAGAGGAGGAAATGCTTGTTTTTGGCTCACAGTTTCAGAGGTTCAGCAACAGATCAGCCAATTCCATTGCTCTGGGCCTGAGGTAAGGTGGAACATTGTTATAGTTTGGATGTAAGGTGTCCCCCAAAAGCTCACATATGAGATAATGCAAGAAGGTTCAAAGGAAAAACGATTGGGTTATAAAAATCTTAACCCAATTAGTGAATTAATCCCCTGATAGGGATTAACTGAAGTAGTAGCGTGTGGCTTGAGGAGATGGGTCTTGAAGGCATGGCTTTGGGGTATATATTTTGTATCTGGAGAATAGCAACTCTATCTCTCTGCTTTCTGATCACTGTGTAAGCTACTTCCCTCTGCAATACTCTTCCACCACAATGTTCTGCCTCACCTGAAACCCTGAGAAATGGAGCCAGTTTGCTATGGACTAAGACCTCTGAAACCAGGAGCCCTCAAATCAACTTTTTCTTCCCCTCAATTATTATGGTCAGATCTGTTAGTCACAGCGGTGAAGAAGCTGACTAAAACAAGCATCACGGCCAAAAGTTGCAGTAGAGGAACATTGCTTAGCTCATGGAAACCAGGAAGCAGAGAGAGAGAGAAATAGAAAGGGGCTACAGGGAAGATTAACCCTCCCTGGATACACTCCAGTAAACTACCTCCTCCATTCATGCCTCACTTGACTACAGTTACTACCACGTTAGTCTCTTTAAACTAGGACAGACTAGTTAGGTTATAATCCTCATAATCTAATGAATTGTTAGAGCCCTTTTAAAAATCAGAGCTGCAACATTAAATGCTGAATCTCTGGCTAGTTGTGCCTTATTAATACATTCAGCCTGATCTAACTTTATATGTCTTGGACCATTATCCCACACCCTATATCCATCACTACATGTCTCCCAGATTTCTGTTAGTATGCCACAAAGCTCAAGTTCTTTGGGAGTGTAGCCTACCTCTTCTGTATTCTCAGGCTTAAGTCATAGCAGGGACAGTGTCCAAGGGCTGGAGAAGAGAAATGTTCCAGCTCAAACCGTGAAAGCAAATTTTCTTCGCCTCCGTCTTTTGTTTTACACAGATCCTTGACAGATTGAATGATTACTACCCACAATGGCTAGGATTGTCCTATATTAAAATACTGATTCAAATGCTAATCTTTCTGGAAAGGCTCTCATAGGTTATTATTGTTTTGATATGAGGTATCCACAAAATCTCTGTGTTAATGGAGGAATATTCACAGGTAAAATTATTAAATTATGAGCTGTAAACTAATCAGTCTATTGTAGTCTGAATGGACTAACTGCATGGTAACTCTAGGCAGGTGTGTTGTGACTAAAGAAGATGGATCACCCGAAGCGTTTATCATCCCTGTAGCCCCTTTCCCTTGCTCTCTCTGCTTCCAGACCACCATGAGTTGTACAGCTTTCCTCTGCCTCACTCTGTAACTCCACTGTGAACTTGAACAAGGGATTCAACCAACCATAGACTGAAACTCTGAAAACATGAAACAAAAATAAACTTCTCTTTCTCTAAGTTGTTCTTATTGGATATTTTGGTCACAGTGATGAAAACCTAACACAGAAATTGGTACCATGAAAGTAAAGACATAGCTATGACTAACCTGCCTTGTGGTTCAGAAGCTTTTGGAAATGTTTTATGGAAAGAATTCAGAAAATGTTTTGATATGCAGTCTAGAGGAGCCTTAGAATGTTGTAAGCAGATTTTAGTGGATGATTCTGGTGGGAGCTCAGAAAATCACAATGCTCAAGGAAATGTGAATAGTAAAGAATGTCCTCATAGCCTGGAGTGGTGGTGCAAGCCTGTAATCCCAGCACTTAGGGAGGCTGAGACAGGAGAATTGCAAGTTCAAAGCCAGCCTCGGCAATGACAAGGCTCTAAGCAACTCTGTGAGACCCTGTCTCTACCTAAAACACAAAATAGGGTTGGGGATGTGGCTCAGTGGTCGAATGCCCCTGAGTTCAATCTTCAGTACCAAAAAAAAAAGAATGTCCTCATGAAGTTCCAGAGGGGAAAGGATCTACTGGGAAATGGGTTAGAAGTCATTAATGTTATATTCTGGCAAAAAACTTGCCTATGTTTTACTCATGTTCTGCAGTTTTGTGTAAAGAATGAATGTAAAGATGATGGAATAATTAATCTGGTGAAGAAAATTTCAAGGCAGTACAGAATTCAGGAATAGCATGAATATTTATGGCATATCTTTTCCTGTGAGAATTTAGAACAGAAACTAGAGAATAAAGATTTTTAAAACTTGTGATTTGTCCCCCCAAAAGTGCCTATATAAAACTGAGTCCAAGGAACTTGAAGAGATTACAGCAATGAAAGAGGTGCTAAGTATTTTTCAGAGACAAGAAAGATGGCTTGAGGTCATCTCAGGAATCAGCAAGACCACACCCTTTGTAGGCTCAAGGATCTAAGACTCTTTTTTTTTTTTTTTTTTTGGTACTGGGGATTGAACTCAGGAGCACTAGACCACTGAGCCACATCCCCAGCCCTATTTTGTGTTTTATGTAGAGACAGGGTCTCACTGAGTTGCTTAGCGCCTCGCCATTGCTGAGGCTGGCTTTGAACTAGCGATTCTCCTGTCTCAGCCTCCCTAAGTGCTGGGATTACAGGCTTGAGCCACCACGCCCGGCTTGGATCTAAGACTCTTTTAAGAGACCAAGTGGACACCCTCTTTATATTAGGAGGCCTAGAAAATTATTTCCCTAAGATTAATTTTACTGTGCTCAACTGACCAGATACTGAGAAATAAGTGTGAGAGGATGTGGCTACTACTGAAGCTCGTAGCAGAACTTGACATAATTCATTTGGTTCTAGTTATGGAATGCAGTATGCTGGATTTAGAGGGTCATGGAGGATTCCACCAAGATTTCAAAGGAAAATTTGGAAGGCCAATCAGAGTACAGCAGTGTTGAATTTCTATGGGCTGCCCTGAAAAGGTGATGGGTGAAGCTATGAAGGTGAAGGCAAACTTGGGATTAAATAGTAGAAAGAGAAATAATAGTTTGCTGTCTCCTAAGGAACAGGAACATGTAGATTTAATGCTTAATGGGTACAGAGTGTCTGTTTAGTACTTTTGGAAATATATTATAGTTTATCATAATGTTTTTAACACTATACCTGCAAATTTAAATATTGTTCAAATCCTCCATGTATTGATAATGTAACATTTAGGGAAACTTGAGTAAACTATAATTTCAAAATATATTTACATGAGGTAGGAATTGAATGGGGTTAAGTTCATAGGTCAATTCCAGATACTAAATGTGGTTTGCACTAAATTCAAACTATGTTTTACCTCCTTACCTGACCTATTTTAATGTCACTCTAGTCTTACATAAAACACTGTATCCTTCTATTTGCATTTTTGTTCACTTTTCTTGTTGAAAGAAAGACAGCATTATTTGCATCTAATCAGGTATATGTTCATTACCTTTTACCACACCCTGCATGGTATCTATCTCAAATTTTTATTCCACATCTTAAAGAAATTGTGACATATACATTTTCTAAATCCTTATTCCACTGCCACTCAGACTTGTCTAAACAATTGTTGATTCCTTTAAATTGTGTTAAAAAGAAAATAAATTAAAATTTTAACTTAGCCCATGAAATGGGACATATCAAAAACAGTATCATAGAAATCAACTTTTAATTTAATTTTCTTTCTTCAGATTAAAAATAGATAAATTAATTGTAAGGTCTTTTATAACAACTTAGTTACTTTAAGTCAATCTTGATGATTAACATTGTTTCCTAAATGTATAAAAGATTTAAGGCTTTCCTTTGATTTTTGTTAATCCATGCAGATCTGTAATTATTGTTACCATACACTCTGGATTCTAAATTGTTCTTTAAAAATTCAATTTAGTGAAGTATAAAATTTAGAAGAACATTTGCCAAGTTCATGTTATCCAAACTAAAATTATGTGCAGCAAATATCTTGGATTTGTATACAAATGACAAATTTGTTGGTATTTTTTTCGTGCATGTGATGTTTTATACCTGGATAAAGTAACCTATTGTCAATAAGTTAAAAAAAAGAAAATAAAAACTTAGTTTAGAGTGATACACGATGTCCAAACCATAAAAATAGCATATTCCAAACAAACAATAACCTTTTTTAATCAGTTCATTGAGTTGGTATGTACTAGCATTAACCATGTAAAATGTCAATATGTGAAAAATTATTGAAGCAATAGTTTGATATAAGTAAAGTAAAATAAGATAAGAGAGACTTCACATTTCATTTTTTTTTACTGTAGATTTTGTATAACTTTTCAAGAATATATGGAACCAATTGAAGAGAACTAACTGATGTTCATAATGTAAGGTATTTTCCGTGCTGCTTAAAATGTAATGGAAATGAAATAATTTTACATCTCTGCCAAGGAAAAAATAGATACTTATTTTAAGCTTTTGATTTTAAAACCTATAATTTATTTTATAATTAAAACAAAAGTAATATGACACAATTTTTTCTTAATGGAAATCATCTTTTAGAAAATGTAAAGTATTTGTATTATAAATATAAAGAAGGCTTTAAGATGTTTTATGTTTCATTTTCTTGAACCATGACTTTTTTTGAGAATTTTACCAAGTACCTAACCACACCTAATGTAAGAGTTAACAATGCAATCATCTCCATGGAAACCACAGCAAGATAAGACAGTAGTAAATGTCATAGGTTAATGTGCCGTGTTTTAAGAGTGTAGAAGTTCCCTAAAGCACTAGAACATTGCTTTATAAAGTTATGTGTAATGCTAAAATAAAGAAATACATAGGAAAAACAAGCATAATGTATTTATAGGCTTTATTACTATACTATTAAATATGGAATAATGCACTTCAGTCATATTTTGTGGACTGTTTGCCTACCACAGTGAAAGATCTTATAATGGAAAATAAGATTACACAATTAAATCAACAGTCTCTGATTTCACAAAATGTCAATAATAAGATGAAAAAAGCATGAACAGTAATACAAACAAAAATTAACAAAGCAATTTTAAATTAATGCTGAGGATGACGATGGCAATGATGTACATCATTGTTCCAAGAAATATGTTGTAAATGTATATACTAAAACTATAAGCCCTACTAGATAGATAAAAATTATTCCTCTTTCACTAATGTGAGAACTAATCTACAGAGAAGTCAAATTAATTTAAAAAGTGTAAGAACTGGAACACTGGGTTCTCAACTGTTTCAGTATCTTCAATGTCTTGTTTATAGTAGTTGAATAAAGGAGGTAGAGATGTAGGGATGTGGATAAGTATAGTGAATAATTACTGTTACATATTTAATATTTAATAATGGTGATCAAATGTTTATTTCATTTTATTCATCAATAGGTTAAACAAAAGTCTTAAATACTTGTTGAAAACTAGGACATGATTCAATCAATCAAGGAGTGCTTATTCAAATTACTTTTGGAGTACAATATGTACCAGCCTAGGGTGGTAACTGAAAGCAGGTACAGTATATGTGGAAGAGACAGACCACTGGGGATGTATGTTTGAGGTTTATATTTTGTCTCTGGCCTGTAGAGCTCTCTCTCTGCTTCCTGATTTCCATGTCCTGAACTTCTTTCCTCTCCACACCATTCTGCCATGATATTCTGCCTTACCTGAGGCCTAGAGAAATGGAGTTGACCATCTATGGACTGAGACATATGAAATTATGAAAAACAAATAAATTTTTCTTCTTCATAACTTCTTGTTGTCAGTCTTTCAGTCACAGTGGTGAAAAGGTGACTAAGACACCATGCAAAAAACTGGTTATCACACTTTTCATTCATTTTAAGACCAAATTTTCAGCTCTGTGGAGTCTCTCTTAGAAGTTTTGAGTGAGATTTTCAAACATGAGCCTGCCAGTGCCTTATTTGTTTCATGTATGTTATCTGGGATATCTCTGATAAATTAAATTGATTGGTACTCTTTGGGGACAAAGATGAATGAATGCAAATTATTTCACCATGTTCAGTCTGAATAATTGCTTGGATAGTATTTTCTAGATCTTTACTGCCATTTATCATTAAAAATTTTTTTTTTTGTAGTTGTAGATGGACCACATGCCTTTATTTCATTTCTATATGGTGCAAAGGATCAAACCCAGTGCCTCACACATGGGTAGGCAAATGCTTTGCCACTAAGCTAGAGCCCTAGCCCCTGTCATTTATTATTAATGAAGTGTATTGTGGTAAAAGAAAAGATAATGTTTCTGTCATTTGAATTCTGAGATTAAAAGATGAGTATATCATCTATTTTGATGAATATAAAACATTTACTTGAAATAATTCTATATCCTTCAGTGGTGGTTTGCGGTAATCTATAATCATAAATTGGTAAATTTGATCGAGAGCATTTTTCAGTTCTTCTATGTCTTTACTGATTTTTTGTGTCAGTATGAAGCTGTTATATTAACTGAAAGTACAAGTTAAAACTTCCAGTTATGTGTGTAAATGTATATGTATCTTTATAAAATACTGTCATTTTTATTTCATAGATCATATGGTAAGTATATTTTTACTTTTTTTGAGGAGACTCTATCTTTTCTTTCCATAAGGGTTGTACTAATTTTCATTCCCACTGACAGTGTGTAAGTTTTCAATTTATCCACATTCTTGACAAATTTTTCTGTTGTATTTTTGATAATCATCTTGCTGGAGTAAAGTGATATCTAACAGTTGGAAGAAGGTAAAAATCTAGAATTTCTGTATAAGACTAAAATTAAAAAGTTATTAGTGAATCAATAAATTGTTACAATTCTTCTTGCACTATAATTAATTTGCTTTCTGTGTGTGTGTGTGTGTGTGTGTTATTGTGAAACCTAAAGTCATAAATAGCCACTTATTTTCTCTAATTTTCCCTTAAAATACAACAAATTGGATCTGGCATACCTTCTTTTCCATGTAAATCAAAATACTTTCTAATTTACACATGTGTTCTTTTTATTTTTTTTTGCACATGTATATTTTAGAAATATTTTTCAACTATCATTTTATCACTGATTTATACATTAATTTTACTGTGCTTATTGTAAGTACTGTACTAGAAGTGATTTTATTTTTTAATTAGTTAAGGTATGGGGGGATGTCTATTTTGTTGAATTATATGCTTTTGAAAGAAATTTTTAAGATGCTACTTTGGTGGTGTGTATTCATTTATACTTGTTTCTTGCCCCAGTGAAAATGAATAAATAGGAGATCAAAATGACTGAGATAATTTTTTATATATAATGACAAATTTGGAAGGTGTATCAGAAATAATTAGGCATCCATGAAAAATTTTATTTTTTTATTTTTCTGAAAACCATATTGTATTATTTATTTTTTTAACCTTATACAATTTGTGACATCTGCTCAAAAAAAGATATTGGTAAGCATGCAGTGGCAACTTTCTCACTGAAGCTGCTTTTTATTTACATCTTCTCCTTCAACCTCTGCCCAGGATTCACGTTTTCATTACACAAATAATATGGTTACCTATATTCATAACCAAAACAACCAATTCCTTAAGATAGGAAAAAATAATTTTTTTAATACAAGGCAGGTTGTACTTTTACTTAAAGACAATCATGTATATTGTACAAACTTTAATATAATTACTGTTCTAGATATTTATTAGTATATAATAAGCCACCCCATATTTAGGCACATTAAAAATTTTTCATATTTTTATCATCTATTGTAGCTAAGGGGACAACTTCACATAGACTATGTAACATGGCAGCCATATTGTAGTTGAGCTTCTTTTGTGGTAACTAGAGTTTACCAGGATGGCGATCCCAAAAGAAACCAGAAGAAACTACATGCTCCCTTCTAACCTAGTCTCAGAAATCATGAAGCATCAGTCTGAATACATTTTAGCCATTGAAGATGGCACAAAGTCATATTTAGGTTCAGATGAGGAGGGCATTGACTATAATTCTTTATGAGAAGAATATCAAATTATTTGCAGATATATTTTAAAACCATGGAATAGAAGATGGGCTGTGCTTTGTAAGACTGTTTATTTAAATCAAAATATTAATGATTTCAATACTGACTGGATTCATGAATTTACCATAAAGATTTTGCTCAGTCTTCAGCATATTCAATCATCACATTTAAAGTATGCTTCAACAGGTTTTCTGTAGATGAGATATTAAAGTTGTATCAAAAGTACTCATTGAATTCCGATGTGTATAGAACTTTAGTCTGCAAAATTTAAAAGCAATCATGTGTATACACAAGATTAACACGCCTAATCCTTCTCTACCACTTTCATTCTTGTGCTACTCATTTGCCAGGCAATAAAACGCACCATGATTTTGCACAAATTGAGAGATTTTTAGGAAAATGTTATTATAATACAATTTCCCATGGTGTTGTGGTTTATTTATTTATTACATTTCACCTGATGGAAAATAGTAATTTTAAAGTCATTATCTCTTTCCAGAACAATAGTTTAGAGTAACAGGTGCATATCATCTCAGTCTCAGTTTGGAGTTCATTTCAATAAGCTCAGATTGGTTGTACTTTTTTTTTTTTTTTGAAGACAGCACTATTAGTTGTCTCATTTGTTACAGCCATTCTTTGCAGTTCTCACATCTGTCAAAGTCCATACAAATAGCCCTCTAGAGGAAGCAGATGTTACAAAGTTATAATTTAGATGTTTGTTTTGCCTCATAGACAAAATCTGGACAGTAAACATTCTGGTCTGTTAAGCACCATTATGAAATGCAAATTGTGATGAATTTTTTGATTAGTTTGTCACTGCTTTTGAAATTCTTATCTTAGTAATTAGTACAGGACAAAATATTCTCAGATGCTAAGTCTTTAAATAAGTTGGTAAACAGAGAGAAAATTGGATACAAAGAGAAAGAGATGTTTAGATAGTTATTGACATATGTAAAAGAAATGTGATTCTGTGATTACATTTGTGGTTATATGATAAATAAATTAACAATATCCAGATGTATTTAATCTATACCCCAAATTTTACATTACACATAGCACTTTTTTGAAAGTAGAAGCGTTAGATATTAGTGAAGAAAGAAGGAATAGATACACTTTTGTTAAATGTTAAACTAGATTTTTATATTTGATTTTACTTTGTTCATTTATCTTTACTAATATACCTATAAATTTCAGAATAAATCATGAACAGATGACTTTAGAATATCTTCTAATTGATATACTATGGAATTCTTTTTTCTGCTTATATGTAAATTAAAAATATAAAAAATATAAGTGAATTAAATGAAGTTTTGAGATTGGTAGACTGGTTGACACATTTTGTGCTTAATACTTAGCAGCTCTCCTAGAAAATACATGTTGTTTGTTACTTATATATCTTTGTGTCCCTCTTTTCAGTATCCAATGTAAGCTCCTCATGTGCACAAATATCTGTCCATGCCAAAGATGCCTAAAATAGTACCTGCCACAGTTAATGGACATAAACATTTGTTTTGGAAATACTGGATGTGCTATTTGCTCAAAGGTACACATAATTTAAGCAACATCCTACCACTACCACTATGAGTATTAGTAGTAGTATTCTTTTGATGATGATAAAATCAAAACTAAAAAATTTAAAACACAATAAGTAAATTAAAAAGATCAGAAAATATTCTCCACGTAGATAAAATTAGTTTTCATGCATTGATTTTCAAAGGCAAAATTTTCTATTTTGAAATTCTGAATTATAAATATATGATTCATAATATTAGCATATTGTGAATTTAATGAAAACAGGGCTATGTTCATTTGTGTATCTTTCTTGCTTTACTGATTAAAAAGAATGCTTGCTTTTTTTAACTAAACTTATAAAAGCATATTTTTTTCTAGTGAATGAAATTGTCACTGGACATTATTTAATTATTTCAAATTAGGTAAATGCTTTTCATTTTATCACATAAATTTAAAAAGTGCTATCTTCTTCGATGTAACTGAATATAAAATCTTATGAAGTTATTTGCAATTGTACAAGTTATCCCTCAAAAAGAATAAAAACTATCAAAATATTTCACACTGTTATGATACAAGCTTAAAACATATTCATTTTCATATACATTATTCTCAAAAACACTCAATTACTTTTGGAAATTTTTAAGGATTTTTACCTTAATAAAAAGCTTTTATTTTAATAACATAAAATTTCAGATGTGGTCAATAATTTTTTTTTAATATTTTTTTCTTGTTGTAGATGGACACAAT
The DNA here is from genome assembly GCA_004024805.1 of Geosciurus inauris. Lineage (NCBI taxonomy): Eukaryota > Metazoa > Chordata > Mammalia > Rodentia > Sciuridae > Geosciurus > Geosciurus inauris. The sequence goes on along the minus strand of PVHX01003835.1, from coordinate 30,390 downwards.
ACCTTTATTTTATTTATTTATTTTTATGTGGTGCTGAGGATTGAACTCAGCGCATCACACGTGGTAGGCAAGCGCTCTACCACTGAGTCGCAACCTTAGCCCCATGTGGTCAATAGTTTTTTCAATTTTTTTCATGTTTCCCAAAACCATTCGCATTGTACAATCTAATATTTGTTTAACTTTTTCTTCAAATTATATCATGATTTATAGCTTTTGAAAACATCTGAATTTTTATTAATTTAAAGCACACATAAATTTTAACTGATATGTTCACCCATATTTGTTTCAAAATTATTTCTATTTTATGATAGTTACTTGATTGTAGTGAAAGGTAAGTTTTATTTAATGTCTATTTTTAAAAGCAGTGCTCTTTTTTCTTTCAATATATTTTTTGTTGCTTTGAGAAATCCCCTGATCATCTATCATAAAATGAATAAAAATAATGCTCATGTGCCCAATAGAACACAAGAAGAATAACGATGTAAGTTTCTTCAAACTGTTTTTCACAGTGGAAAATAATACAACAAACTCTGTAAACTTAAACAATAAAAATCTTAATTTTAGCCAGGTCTGGTGTAATCCCATTACTTTGGTAGGCTGAGACAGGAGAATTGCAAATTGAAAGCCAGCCTCAGCTGCTAAGCAACACAGTGAGACCCTGTCTCTAAATAAAACACAACAAAAATAGGGCTGGGGATGGGGCTCAGTGGTCGAGTGCCTCTGAGTTCAGTCCCCAGTACCAAAAAAAGAAAAAAAAATTCTAAATATAGTGTACTATGTAAAATCATAGTTTATATTAAGGTAATTAAAACTAAGATTTGAAAAGACTTGTAAGATTACTTGAGAAAATATTCACAGCTTTGTATTAAGTCCACAATTAAGAACAGAAGCCTTCAATAGAGTAACATTCTTCTTGCAATTAGAGTGTTAAACATGTAGTACCTTTGAGCGTACAAGGTTGTACTCTCCGATAGTTTTCATAGTAATGTAATGTTACAAATCTTAAAACATTCTAACTTCAAAAAGTTCACAAATCTTATATGAACAAAGATTGATCTAATTAGTTTTATTTTTATTTTCACATAAAATTATTAAATAGTATTGTTTAAAAGTTTCTGGATTATTTGATCCAATTAGCTTAAAAATTATCAAGTAAATAGTTGAGATTGTTTAAGCTATTGCTAATAAATATGCAATCACTGAGTGTTTTAATTTCATTTAAATTACTTTTGGTAAATTATTTTTTTATGAACAAAGCATGATGATTTCCAGTTCCATCAATTTGCCTGAAAATGACATGATCTCATTCTTTTTTATAGATGAATAAAAAAGTGCACTCTCCTGTATGTGTGAGTGTGTGTGTACCCCCACCTCATTTTTTTTATCCATTCATTTTTTTGTGGGCACCTATGCTGATTCCATAACTTGGCTATTGTGAATTGTGTTGTGATAAACATGAGTGTGTAAGTATCTCTTTTATATACTGACTTTAATTACTTTGGATATATACTGAGAAACATTTTAGCTGGATCATATGGTAATTCAATTTTTAGTTTTTCTGAGAAAATCTCATACTGATTTTCTTAGTGCTTGTACTAACTCACATTCCCATCAATGGTGTTAAGAGCCACTTACAAAACTTCTTTTAATGACTAATATTTTTCATTCTAAGTATAGTTTATTTAACATTCTTTCCTTTTAAAAATAGTCATACATTTTATTTACTTAATTAAAATTATTTTATGCTTTTTGCAATTAACATAAATTACTTTGCCATAAAAATAAAGTACATAGGGAGGCTGGGAATATAGTGTAGTTGGTAGAGTGCTTGCCTTGCATGCTCAAGGCCCTGGGTTCAATCCCTAGTACCACCAAAAAAACACAAAAAACAAAAAACAATCACATAGTTACAGAATTTATCATGATAATGATCCATTTCATTAAACATTTTGGCTTACCTATTATATTATCTAATGTTTTAATATGATTTAATTATCACAAATATTATAAATTGTATTGGAATCAATCATTATACATGCATATTTTTATTACTTACATTTCCAACCCATTGAATAATATAATTCTCATTGAATAAAATTAGTATTATTAAGACAATGAATTGGATATTGAAAAATAGCCATTTTGACATACAGTTCTATATGATATATTTCCAATATATTATATAATAAAAATAAGAGATTAGCTAATGCATAACTTTTTAAAATATGCATTAATCTTATATGTTTTGGAGGTACTAGATTTTCAAGAACTTATTTCACATATAAAATTTCCTTTTGGCTAATATGTGAACACTAAACCACAATAAGCAAGGGAGGAAAGGAAGAATAGAAACTCAGTAGATTAGACAAAGGGGGATGAAGGGAAGGGAGGAAGATAGGAAAGACAGTGGAATGCATCTGACATAATTTTCCTAGGTACATATATGAATACAACAAGTGAATCTCACCATTTTGTACATCTATGAGACTGGAATCCTAATTAGAATAAGATATATTACATGTTTGTATATAAAAATAGAGAAAAAGTACATCAGAAGTGTACTTGAAACAAATAGACATTTCATGTTGGAGATTCTTTTTGAATTTCATTTTTAAATTTTCATTTTGTTTATATTTCTAGATATTTTAGGAGGATATTCTAGGAATTTAACTTCCTCAGAGCGAAAGCAGCCTATGTAAATAAGTAAGCAAGTCGGTTGTAGGAGGATGGGGAGTCAAGAGGACTGTAACAAAGTGGAACTTTACATCATCATACTGCTACATGCTCACACCACTGTATAGTTACCATATAAGAACCAGAAAACATGTTTTTATAAAAAAAATTTCTAAATTTAATTGTTTTCCAAAAATTGATCTCATTTTGAACATTATGCAGGACAAACAAATCTTGTTTGTGAAACAGAACCAGTTTATAGAATCTGATTTTGTTAATGTAATAAGTTAATCATATTTATTGTCATGTTCCATGATTTGCTTATGTTAAAGTAACAGAGGAGAAATTTTCATGGCTATTATACTAATTTAAATATCAACTGATTAAATGATAATGTTTATTGACAACAAAGCATGCAAGAACAGTCAATATAACATAATGAAAATTCAGCAAATAAGATAATAATATGAACACCTGCTACAATAGTGATAATATAATAGATTTCTATGTAATTCACTTTCAGATCTGAAAGTGGAAGAGCTGATTAGAAAGCATTTAAGACTCGTTTCAATTTTCAAGCTCTGTTGTGAAAAAAAAAGTATCAAAATTGCTTCTCAAAGCTTAAATCTTGATATTAGTAAGCCAATTCAAGTCAACTGATAGGGATTCTATTAACTAGGAAACACTCTCCTTCAAGGCAATTACTGTCATTTGATTTTGCATTTTCAGAATCAAGTGTTGCTCTCTTGCAAAGGTATTTTGTTCTATATTGTTAAAATATTTACCTTGATAAATTTTAAACTTAAAAGTTGCATTAATAAGAAAAAAATCAGTATGAGAATCTAGACAGTCTTTGTATCTACTTGTATTATTCTGAGTAAAGTTTTGTTATATGTATGAGGAAAAAGAGTATTATGTAGAGAAATTAAGTTTTCTACAGAAATATTATCCCTTTCATTCTAGCTGACAACATTGTTTCATATAAGGTATTTAATATAAGTAAAAACAATAGAATGAAATAATGAAGATATGTTGTTTGTAAAAAGTATTTTTAAAATAAGTAACTTCTAAAACAAATAAACAATAATTATCCCTTGCTTTTTGGAAAATATTCTATGTAAGGGAAAAATGGATTTTTTATTAAAATATAAGGGTTTGCATATCAATGGTGAACCTTCTGTCCCTGAGCATGTAACCTACCAAAGATGGCATAATGATTAATGACGGAAAATACTAGATGAATGGGTATCATAAAAGCTGCCAAAACTTTGATTCCTTTGCCAGTTACATTTTATCTCACATAGTCTCTTGGTGTAGTTATACATTATTAATGCAAAAAACTGTTATTTCATTCATGAATAATTTAGCAAGCATAGCATGGATTATGGGAAGTTGAGAGAGAAAAGATGTTGTGTATATACAGAGCACAGTAACAAATATTAATGTCAACACTGTTTTCAGTAGATTGCTTTGTACATTTTGATATTATTCTGAGATTAAGAAAACTGTGGAAAGGTCTGACATTACTGCTTAAGAGGGTTTATTTTTTTTTCCTCTGCAAATGTTTTCATGCACATTAACAATTATGAGAAAGAAAGTAAATAGCATACACTCCATATTAGAAAGGGTTCTATGAAAAAACATGATTTGCATTTATCAATATCATAATAATTTAGTACTGTATATATCATAAAAGGGTTTCCTTAATTTAAATTCATGTTTTGCTAGTGTGTTACAAGAAACAATATATGTGAGAAGTTTGTTGACCCTGTAATACATGCTTGAAGCTTAATGTATTTAGTGTAGAGCCAAGTAATTAATGTCTAAGTTTATTGTGTTTGTCAAAATGAAGATAGACAAACTATCAAAATCTCTTCTATCAGAAAATGATAATGCTTCCCTTTTTAAAGGGGATTTGATGTGACTAAAAAAGCCTTTATATTAATTTGCTAATTATTCAATTTATATAATTTTAATGAAACATTTTACAAGGACATTAATATATAAAACAGATTTCTGACTCTGATATATTGGGATTATAAATAAGATCAATTTATATAAGGACGTAACAAAAGAAATTTAAATAAAATTCATAAAATAGTAACTACAATACAATACAAATATAAAATATTAACATAAAAGTTAATGAGTCAAATTCTAGGAGAAGACACTATCCTAGACAAGCATTTATTACTTGAAATAGTATATCAATGTCACTTTTCAACTAATAGAAAACTATCTAGATATTAAGATTCATATTTTATAATATTGAAAAATATCAGAGTACCAAACATGCTTAGCTAAAGAGGAACACAATGTACTTGTATTCTACCTTGGAATTCCATATGGCTTTATCTCCAGACTGAGGGTGAATCTTAAATGAAACTGCACTCCTGGGTGCCTTCATCTTGTCCCTTGTCATCCAGATAAAAAATATATGAGTACTAGAATGCAATTAATCTAAAATAAATGTCGCAGCATCTGGAACATGTCAATGAATATCATGATGATAACAGAAACCAATAATTTTCAGCCGGAATTAGAGAAGCTAAGAAGTTGTCCCCGTGACAAGGCCAGTGATGAAATAGAAAACACTTCACCCCTCAGCTTAGAACTTCAACAGTTTTTAGGACCAGTCATGAATGTGGTAGCAGAAAAGAATGTGAATGCCAGAAGACACAACTATACTCCCTTCACCTGCACAAGAGTGACAAACACTAATACCAATGAAACAGTGAAAGGAAGCCTTTCAGAGCGGAGAAGTGTAGCACTTAAGGGGTGGAGTGTTGGGTTAAATACTAGTAGTGCCCAGGAAAGCTTGTAATAAGAAAAAGACTCTAAAGAACATTGATAACAAAGAAAATGGAGATGGGAAGCTAACAACTTCCCTTATCTCCAATCTTTAGGTTAGAATAAAAGTAAAGTAACCTTGGTTGTAAAGTAAAAGAATGTACTTATAAACATATAAGGGGATGTGTTTGTGCAGTTGGTATAAACCTCTCCCATACATCTCCCCTGCTTGTAAGTTTGGTATCTCCCATTGTATCCCAGCCCAATACCACCTAGGAGTGAATGAGTAATAAAATGTACACAACTTCTCCATTGAGTCCTCCAAGTTCCTTCCTTGGGACTAGTAAATAGTATGTTTGGGGTATTTGCAGCCCTGGGGTAGACAACAAGTAAATTGGTAATATTAAACCAGTATGGTAAAATGCTGTATAGTAATGAATGCTATGAATTTTTTGTTAGATGAGAATGAAGTGTGAACCATAAAAATGAGATGTATGATCATCTTACAAAAACAAACAAGTCATAGAGATATAGAAAGGTCATCAAAAACAGTTTTAGTCATGTGCAGCTCAATCATTGGGAGGACTGTCATTTTTTATAGTTCTAAGTTCTCCTAGAAAATACTTTATAACATTTTATTTCATATAAATTCAAACTTACAGAACTATGAGAATATCATAAAGATCACCTGTATAGTGTTAAATCATCAATTCATGAGAACTTTCATTTTTACAGTTTTTTATATCGATCTTACACTATTTTGGTCTCTTTCTCCATCTATCTCTCTGTTTATGACGGACTCTCTCTCTCTCTAATTTCAATTTAATTTGCCTAATGATTAATAATGTTCAACATCTTTTCATGGGCTTCCCTGGAATACATGTGTTTTCTTATAAAGTGTTCAAAAATGTATCCATTATTTATTGTGCTGTTTTCTTAGTTTAGAGCTTTTTTTCTTCTTCTTTTTCTTTTTCTTTTTTTTTTTTTTTTTGGTACTGGGGATTGAACTCAGGGGTACTCAACCACTGAGCCACATCCCCAGCCCTATTTTGTGTTTTATTTAGAGACAGGGTCTCACTGAGTTGCTTAGCGCCTTGCCGTTGCTGAGGCTGGCTTTGAACTTGCGATTTTCCTGTCTCAGCCTCTCAAAGTGCTGGGCTTACAGGCGTACGTGATGGCATCCAGCTCATTTTCTACATTTTTTACCTAGTTTTTATTTAATAGTTAATTATGCTTTGCTAAAAATACTCATAATGATTAGCAATCTGGGGCTTTAAATAATTGGATAAATACACAAGTAAAGTTATAATAAAACTGTTTTAGTTTTTCTAATTATAAGTTTTCAGGGTTTTGTTACATATTAGCTTGTCATATTGGAAAACAATATGAAATATTAGAACTATACTTAGAAGTTAAAAGTCCTGAAGTTATTTTAATTAGGTCTTTGAAAATATCTAGGAACCTGATGTATCTTCTCTGTTATATAGCCAATTTCACCAACAGCAACACAAAATGTATGCATATTTTCATATCAGAAATATAGTTTGAAGTGTTCTGTGGTAGGTATGGATACAAAATCACTGCTGACATAAATGTGTAACAAATATTTGTTCAGTACGCATGAGGTTATGTAAACCATAGATAAGTGTAAAACTGTTCTCATGTATTCATACAAGAAAGAAAAGCCCTAATTACTCCTACCTCTACATGCCAATCCATGGAAAAATCTGCTTTTTAGAACAAAAATTTTAAAAAATTATAAAGCAATGTTACATCTTATTTAACATTCAAGACTAGAAAAGTAAATAAATTGGGAAAATATGAATGGTCCTGTACACAAAACTACTATTTTATACAAATGTTTATTTTGAAATTTGATGATCTTTTTGTGGTTTTTGAAGACTGTAAGATACTCCTTGTTTTCTTTTTCTTTATTGTCCCCCAAGTACTAAGGGTTAAAGCCAGGGCCTCATTCATCCTAGGCAAGGGCCCTGTCTCTGAGCTACACCCTCAACCCTTTTCATTTTGAGAAAGGATCTCACTAAGTTGCCCAGGCTGACTTCCAATTTGCAATTGTCCCCTTCTCTTGTCATACATTACTTAAAGAATCTCTGTCTAATAGTTATTCTGAAAACATTTTTGTAACTTTCAAAATATGATTTTGTCATGATAAAATATTTTGTAATTTGGAGTAGTTCAGTGCTTTAATTTTAAATATGATAATATATTTCATAAAATCATTTGTGTAACAAATTAAATGTTAATGAAAATGTAAAACTTCCACATAAAATTTCATAGCAATTCAAAAACCCAAATCAAGATGCTTGCAAATAAATAGGATGTGTGTATCCTACATTCAATGAAAAGTTTAAGCAATTAAATTACCTTTTTATAACTTGCATATGCTGAATCACCTAACTAACCTTTTCTCTGTCACTAATGTTAGCTGATTCCAGATTTATGTAACTTTGGATGTGTTAACCCTACACCAAATATTCTCTGACAAATTATTTTCAAATGTTAATTTTGCATTTAGATCAGACAATGTTTTAATTTAAGTAAGATTTATTTTTTTATTTATTTTCCCTGTGTCTTTACTTTTACATCAGGGGTCTAATTCAATTTTTTAGAACAAAAACAAACCATAAAAGCAAACAAAAAACAGAAAACAAAGTATGAGATATTTGATTAAAATAGTAAAGTGGTCAGTTTGAAGCTTGTACTCCATAATTAGCTACATTAAATTTAATTTAATGCCTAGGTATGTTTTTCTTTGCCTATGTTCTTTAAATAAAAGCAATTAAAAAATTTATATAGTTACTCATACAAGAAACTTGGAATCAAAATTAACAGAGATTTGATACTTGATTTGTACCCCAATCCACTTCAATATCTGGCTGAGGTAAGGGATGATTTTTTGTTCTAAAAATGGAAGAGTATTACTTTAAATTCTGCTGATTTATTTTGTAAGGGATAAATCTAATTTGTTGCAGATTCCTGTCCACAAGAGTCCTAATATCAGACCTACTAGGATTCTTAGAGAGGTTTAGTCAATTATCTTATTACATTTGGGAAGGAATTCTTTTTCAAAAAATTATCTTACTACCACTTCCGTAACTTTCAAATATAATTGTGGCATGTCTTGTAATTTATATAAGGTTTCTTTGTCAAAACAGGATCATCAACTGTTGCTGCCTCCTATATCCTTTCCAGAGTTCAAATCTAATTGCATTTAATGTAGTATAATTGGTATTAAAATCACCATGTGTATTTCCGATTTGGTCACTTTGTTATATATTTATTTATCTCTTTATTCTTTTCTCTTGTTGAATTTTATGTAGTTCAACTAATTGCTAATTGGTATTTATATTTTCATTTACAATTATTTCAGTGTTTGATATAAAGATCACTAACTACATAAATATTTCCCAGAAAATATAAAAACTTTAGACCATTTCAATGACATATAGCACTCCCTTAACTTGAATGTTTTTTTATGTTTATTTTAATTACTTCTATGTTAAATTTACAAGACATTTCTAGTCTTTTGTGAATAGTATTCATTTATATTTACTAATAGTGCTACACTTTTTATTTTCTGGGTCACTGTACTATTATCTGTAATGGTTTATCCTATATATAAAGTACTTTTTATTCCTTTATTGATAATCTGCTGATAAAAATGTGTCTTATAATATCAAATTTAGATTTTTTTATATAGAAATATTAAGATATAACTAATAAATAATATAATTTAGCATGTATAAGTAGTTTGATGAGTCTTGAGAACCATATAAATGATGCATTAACCTGCACAATCATAATGCAAAATATATCTGTCATCCCAATAAACTTTCTCATTCAATCTACTAAACCTCTCATCCCTGGCAATTAATGGCCTCTTCTGACATATTTTCTTCCTTAGAGTTTCACAGTAATAAAAATGAGTGTGCAGTTATTTTCATCTGCTTTTTTCCACATACATGATTCTTATGGAATTTTCCATATTGTATTAACAAACCTTTCCTCTTTTGGCACTGAATAATTTTACATTGCATGAATGCAATGACATTTTTTTCTATAGACAAATTAGCAAATATTTTGGTCATTTTCAGATTTGGGTTTTATTAAAGCTAATAAAATATCTGTGCACCTGGATTTTTTCTGTACACTACATTTTTGCTTTAATTGAGAAAATGTATCTGAGTGGGATGCTCACCCTCCTTACCAGCTGTCTGGAGTGGCAAATGAATTATGGGTCTTTGAACTGTCCAGAGAAAGAGACTGTCACTAACCTTGGGAATCTCTCAGTGCAAAGATGCCAAGAAAACTTCCCAATTGTCTGGTTATGCCCTATTCAAAGGGAAATTCCACAGTTTCCATGGAGTTTATCAGTTCATGACCTAAGTTTCAGGCACCAACTGCCCAGGGGTGGAGAATTGTGGGCACAAGCTGTTGACTCTAATTGGGATCTTCAAACTTTAGACCTTGGATATCTTTTAAAGTAACTTTCTCACAATGAATCCCTTTGATGTAAAAGTCTATATAATAAACATGCAGAGCCTGCTCGTTGTCAGTCCTCCTCCATCAGAAGTTGACTGAACCACTGGGTCCTGCTTTTCCCTGTTTTTTTTTTTTGTTTTTTTTTTTTTTTTTGGGTACGTTCGTCTTTTTCCAATCCCCTCATCAGCCCAGTTCAGAGAAGCTGAGTAAACATCCTGCTGGCAGTGACAACCAACACTTACTTTTTTCTGTCTTTTAAATTTTCCCATTCTATTTGAATATGTATTTGTATCTCACCACTGTTTTAATTTAAACTCCCTTAATGACTAGCAAAATTAAGCCTCTTTTCTCACATTAATTTTCCATTGCATTATCATTTGTAATGTGAGCTGTGTTCCAATTACTTGTCAAGTTATTATTGGAATTTTTTGCCTTATTGAGTAATAAGACAGTTTATGTATATTAGAGACGCGTCCTTTATCACATATAAATTTTGTGAATATTTTTTCAATGATACTTTCTCATCTTAATAACAATTAATAAAAGATCAAAACCTGCTAAATTGACATAAAATCCAATTTATAAATTGTTTGTCTTGCTTCACATTTTCTATAACATATATGGATATTTTTCTGTTGTTTCAATAATTTGTTAAAAATAAGAATTTTGTTCCTTGAATTTCTTTGTGAGCTCTGTAAAAAGAAAAAGTATTGTTTGAGCTTATTTATGTGAAATATTTTTAGGCTCTATTATTGTTATTACTATTATTGATTATTTTGGTTGTGGTGGTTGAACCAAAAAATATTTTACTACTCAGCTACATCCCCAGCACTTTTTTATTTATTGATTTTACTATGAGTTAAGATCTAGACAAGTTACTGAAGATCTCACTAAAATGTTGAGACTGGACTTGAACTTGTGAACTTCCTGTCTCAGCCTCCCCAGTTACTGGGATTACATGTGTGGCATATCTATTAATTTTATGCCTCTTTTTATGTTAATTTCAAACGTTGTTATTTACATTATGGATAACATTAAAATTATTTAGACTAAATCTTCCAATTTCTTTTAATTGCCTTTGGCTTTTGTTAAATTAAATTTGGCTTTAGGCTGCCTATATTTCTTAAATCCTGTGTTAGTCAGCTTTTCATTGCTGTGGCCAAAATACCTGACAAGAACAATTTAAAAAGGAAAAGATCATTTTGCCTTATGTTTCCAGAGGCTCAATCCATGGTCGGCCAACTCTATTGCTCTGGACCCAAGATGAGGAAAAATATCATGATGTCAAAAAGGAGTGGTGAAGGGAACTTGCTCCACACGTGTTACCTAAGAAGCAGAGTGAGAAAGGAAGACTTGTCCACAGGAAAGATGAACACTTTCAGGTGATATCCCCAGTGACCCACCGCATCTAGCCATGCCTGACTTGTCTCCATTACCAACAAGGATGGACTGAACAGGTTATAGCTTTCAGAACCTAATTATTGCATCACTGAATATTCTTGCATTAATATAAGAGCTCCTGGGGGATACCTCTATCTCAAAATGTGAAATGCATTTTGTCCATCTCCAAGAATCTTCACAATCTTAACATTTACAGAACTGCCCAAAACTCCAAGTCCAGATTCTCAGCTGACACACTAGGAAAATTCTTGGCTGTGAGCCCCTGTAAAGATCAAAGCAAGTTACATATATCCAACATACAATGGCTCTACATAGATATTCCCTTTTCAAAAAGAGAAATGAGGCATAGAATGAAGGATAGAACCAAAGCAAGGATGGAACCCAACCAAACTCAGCTAGAAGAACAATCCCTATATCTCTAAGTCCATCATTTAAGACACATGGTGGCAAGATGTAAGCTTCAAAGTGTTTGGGCACTACAACTCTTTGGACTTGCCAGTTGCAGTGTCTTTCTCTTAGCCTGACTCTCTGCCACCAGCAACTCTGCAGACAGTCCAGATTTCTGTCATCTCTTAATTCCTTGGGTTTCAATTCCAATTTTTGCTTCACCTTTACAGATTCACCCATTGCTCTCTCAGGGGCAGCCTGCAGGGACTCTGACCCTGTTCAGTTTTTTCTGACCTCCAAGGTCTTCCTTTGAAAGCATCAGCCCTTTAATATAAGAAGGACTTGTAGTACTTTCCTCTTTCATAACTTGTGTTGATAATTTGAATGTTCCCTTTTTAAAATATCAAACTTGGAGTTTTATCAATGTTTTGACCTTTTGAAAGTACATGTTCTTCTAGGGTTTAATGCTTTTTCTTGCCTTTCTTATATTTGTTGTTTCATTCACAAGCACGCTTCAGTCAAATAAAAAGATCTCTTTAAAGAGCCTCTTTGAACAGTATATATATATATATATTTATATATATTTTTTATCAACCATCCAACAAATGTTTTCAGTGAATAGTGTGTACAGCTTCTGAAAATTTGTTTTTTTTTCTGTTATGTTTGATAACATGTATTTAAATGCAACTTTTGAGAAAAATAAATAAAAATTAAAATTAAAAAAAAAAAAAAAAAAAAAAAAAAAAAAAAAAAAAAAAAAAAAAAAAAAAAAAAAAAAAAAAAAAAAAAAAAAAAAAAAAAAAAAAA
>PVHX01003835.1:0-17729 GCA_004024805.1 Geosciurus inauris | reverse complement strand
TTTTAAAAAATTTCACTTTTAGTTATACTTCAACAAAATTAAAGTCACTAAGTACTTTAAAATATACATTAAATCCAGGGCTGAGGTGTCACTAGGGCTTGAGTTCAATCCCCAGCACCCCTTTGGCGCTGGCACTACCAAGTGTGTGCATTTCTTATTGAGGTTCAGCTGGCAACTCCCCTCATGGAACATAAGCAAAGCCCACTGGGTGCTTCTGTCTTCGGAGGACATCTAAGAAAAGCAGGCAGTGAATCCAAAAAATTCTGATATGACTCTGGAGAAAAACCATTTACTGGCAAAAGAGCTCCACACTGTACAGACAAAATCACCTAAGAAGGCTTTACGACAGATAAGTCAAATACTTCTCAGGCTTCTCCAACCTTAGGATTGTCTTTGTCCTCTGAAATTATGTGTGAGGCTAGGGCATTGTAAGAGATCTCCTTGGCATTTCCAGCTTTATGAAACTGAATAACCTGGGGGTCGATGTACCCCATTGTGTAGTTCTTGACTTCGCAGAACATCTAGGGAACTTTGGGCACCCTGTCCGACTTGGTGGCAGTGGAGCTGACGGCTATGGTGGAGCCCTTCCAATTCTATTTTAAAGTTGGTCAGTTTGTGTTATATATATTTGAAGCATAAGTTGTTTCATGCTATTGGGTACATATGCATTAAGTATTGTATTATCTTTTTAATAAGCGTGTCACTGTACATTTAATGAAATAAATGTTCCTGTTGGTAATTATATGTACATTTATTGTTTTCAATTACTAACTAACTTTTATACTTTAACCTCCAAGGAAAAAGGAACTGAGTTTCTTATTGCATAGCCATTGAATATTAAAACTAATAGATTACCTGACCAACTTTTTAAGTGAAAAATAATGCTAAATATAGGTTAATGAAAATATTCAGTAATAAGATAGTGAGATTCAATTTTCATAAATTAGGGTAATTAATAGGCATAGTTGTCCCCTCTACCTTGTAGGGCACGTTTCAAGATCCCAACTAATGGGGCTGGGGCTATAGCTCAGTGGTAGAGCGCTTGCCTCGCATGTGTGAGTCACTGGGTTCGATCCTCAGCACCACATAAAAATAAATAAATATAATAAAGATATTGTGTCCATCTACAACTAAAAAAATATTTTAAAAAAAGAGATCCCAACTAATGCTTGAAACTATATATAAGAACATATTCTATATATATTGTCTTTCCTACTCATACAAACCTATGATAAAAGGTAGTTTATGAGTTAGGGATATTTAGATATTAACAATTGTAAGAAATTATAAAATGAAACACTTACACTATAATAAGTTATGTGAATGTGGTCTCTCTCAAAATATTAAATTTTTATTTAATATTTTTGTACCACTGTTTACCATAGGTGACAGAAACCTTGAAAAGCAAAATTGCAAATAAGAGGTAAGGGGCAAAATATACTTTATGCTAAAATTGGGCTTTGAAATATTAGCAATTACTCTCAATGAAAGAAAAACTAAATGATCTTTACATGCAGAAAGGTAGATAAATTTCAGAGATATGTTGAATTTAAAAAGCCAGATTCAAAAGCAATTACAGTATGGGTCCACTTATATGAAGTTCTAAAAGGAGTAAAATCAACCTAAGGTAATATTAGTCAAAATAGTGATGTTGGCTCAAACCATCAGATCAGAAGGCTGAGATAGGAAGATTGCAAGTTCAAGTCCAGCCTCATCAATTGAGCAAAGCCCTAAGCAACTTAGGAAGACTATCTCAAAATAAAATCAAAAAAAGGTTGGTGATGTAGCTCAGTGATAAAGCATTCCTGGCTTAAATTTCCAGTACACACACACATGTATATATGAAAAAAATATATATTTATTATATACATAATTTTATATCTAATTTTTATACATGATTTTACATAAGATTTTTCTATATATTTATATATAAAATACATTTTATATTACATATATATATAAAATACAGGGATAATTGCTAGGAGGAGACTTGAAGAAATCTGCAGTGCCAGAATTATTTATCTTTGTTCATAAATATATAAATATTCACAGGCTATACATTCCAAATGGGATACTTATTGCCTGTAAATTATTATCCACTTCTTAAATATATGATAAAGAATGAAAGATATGTTTTGTTAAACTGTATGACTTTCAATCAACTTTTCAATTTCCTCAAAATGAAATTTTAATTATTATACTGAGTCTAGAAATATTTTGATAGAACTGGTAAAATATTGAATGGAACCAAAATTTTTAAAACATCATTAAAAAAATTCAAAAACTAAAATATAAAACGCCTTCTAATCCATGCATAAATACATTCCTCTATTCATTTCGGTTTTTCTTTAATTTGCTAAATAATGACTTGCTATTTTCTATATACAAGTCTTGCATCTCTTTTAATTCTGTTTATTTATAAATACTTTAATTTTTTTCATGTTTTGTCAATAGTATTTCTCACAAAAAATTGTTATAAATGCTTATTTTTATTGGATATTAAATTATTTTTATATTGTCTTTATGTGCCAGAAATTATATTTTGAATATTCAACATATAAAATTATACCATATGTAAGTAAAAATAAGTAAAATTGAAATTTTTAACATTTCATTTTATGTTGTCTTATTTTCTAGGATATGTTTTGTATTATACTGTTATAGGGAGGTGATGATAAAAGAATATTTATTTTTCATTAATTTCAGTGGAAAATGATATGATGTTTTATCATTAATATCATTTATATTATTGAGTTTTATAGAAGTATTTTATCAAATTCAAAAAGTTCTCTTGGTTTTATGACTTTCAAAAATTCTTTACAAAATCATTGAATAGATGTTTGCTGATTTTTCTCTACCTATTTAATAATTATGTGCTCTGATTACATTGATTATATTCAATGTTAAAACAATTTTTACTTCAAAATACATTCAATTTCGTCATGATATAAAAATAACACATACACTTTTTATTAAGGATAAATAAATTTAAAATCATTAGGTCCAGACATTGTGAACTATTCATTGTTATGAAATATCCCTCTTAATCTTTCATCTTATTTCTTGCTTTAAAGTTTAAATTCCTCTAATATAAAATAGTAACAGCAACTTTCTTAGGCTGGATTTTGTATAGCTCTTTACTTGTAAGATGTAGAGCATTAAGTTTAATTTTTGTATTTTTTGGTCATCTATTAAATTAATCATATTTGTATTGTTTTACACAATCCATTAACATGTTATTCTATTTTATTTTATTATTATTTAATGAGTATCCTAGAAATGTTTACATAGAACTTGTCTAGTTCTGATATAAAATATTGTTTTCCACCTACTAATCAATATGAGATTGAAATATTATTTTAATTTATTTCTCTCACTTGTGTGATAATGTTATGATATGCTTTACTCATATGCATATTTACATTTCTCCAAACACTATGATCACCAGATTAAACTTTGTATATTAACTTAAAATAATTCATATATTTACCCTTTACATTTCTATTCATTTCTTTTTCCATCAACACAGAATAATTTTAATTAACCTAAAAATATTTTGTTTTCTATTATAAAAGTATAATATGACATGTTTCTAGTTTGTGTTTTTCAAAATATATTCATTCCCCTTTTTATATGAATGGAAATTTGGTCAACTAAAACCCTGTGTTGACATTTTTCTTTTTTCAGCATTTTGATGACAAAATTTAATTGGCTTCTATTGTTCCTGGTTTCTTCATTTTGAAAAGTCATCTACCATTCTTAGCTTCCTCTTTGCATTCTAACTACTTTTAAAAATTTACTAATTCTTAGAGTTCATATAATATTCTAGGGGTATTCCTTTGAATTGTCTCACATAAATCTTTCAGAATCTGAGTGGGTCTTTTGATAGGTTTAGAAGATTCTCAACATTCTTTAAAAACCATTTCTGCCTGTTCGCCTCATTTCCTTTAAGTGCTCCAATAAATGTATAATATATTTTGACAAATCTGCAAGGCTTGTTTATTCTTTGATATTAATTGTACTTTGCCCACTAACTCTCAGTGTAACATTATTTGGAGATGGGGCTTTGGGGAGGCAATCATGGTTAGATGAGACCTTGAAGATTGAAACTCATGATGGATTTTTGCCCTTATAAGAAGAGACATCAGAAAGTTTGTTCTTTCTCTCTCTCTCTTTCTCCCTTTCCCTCTCTCTCTCTCCTCTCCCCCCCCCCCATGTCAATGTGTCAATGTAAAGAGAGAGACAGCTGTTTGCAAGCCAGGAAGAGCACCCCTGCCAGGGAACTGAATTGGCTACTACTATATCTGGAACTTCTGAACTCCAAGAACATGAGAAATAAATTCTTCTTTAAGTTACTCAGTCTGTGGTATTTTGTATGGTAGCTTGAGCTGATTAATACATGCCTTTTTTTTCCTTTTAAAGTTTACTTCCTTCCCAATTTCTCCTCTTTCTTGTGTAGATAATTTCATTGATTTATGAATTTTTCTTATAATTTTTAATTGTATATCTTTTCATTAATTGATTTCTTTATTTTCATATTATGATTTTTTTATATTTTTCAAGTTGACTGGTGAACCTTCTGATTGCTATTTAAATTCTTGAAGATAGTACCCACCTATTTTATAGCACAGATTTTACTTTTCAATCTCTTGTATGTCTAATTTTATTTTTGTCCTTTTGAATTTTTATATTTTATCTTTCTGATAACATCACTTTTTAAAATGGTAGGATTTTGTAATAAAACCTTTCATATCATTTGTGGCTCTGCTGAATTTTTCTTCCCCCAGAGAGAAGTTAAGGTTGTCTCTGGAAGGCAGCTAATCTATGGCTAGATAATTCTTAAAACAATGGGCTTGAATTCTTTGTTGACTGTTTTTGCCGTTCATGAGAATTTGCCTATTTCTGATTCACACTTTCTGCTAAGATTCAGGCTTTATAAGGTGAACCAGTTTCATCCTAATGGACCTTTCTAGGCTCCAGTTTTCACTGTTGTCCCATGAAACTCAGTATAGCTCAGTAGCTTGGTGGATTATAATTGTCTGTAGAGGGAAATCAGTGTTCAAAATGGAGTTTATCTCTCTGGGTTTGCAGTTGTCTGGGATATTTGTCCACAGTTCAATGCTTTGGAAACTAGGAGAAATATATATTTTTTATATAATATAGTCAACATAAATGGAAGTATAATTCTTCTTTATGATGAAGAAAAGGGGGAAAAACCCTCTATTTCTGAAATTAGCCTTAATGTAACAGAGATTGATATTTAAATATATGACCATAAAAACAAACATTACATGTTGCTTTTTTTTCCTCCTTACTTGAAGTCCAAAAGAGGTGTAATAGCAGATTTATACATGTGATGCAGAAAAAACATACTTCAAGGGAAATGATAACAATAAAATATGTGATATAAAATTCATTATCATTGCTCTTAGTCTTTATATTTTGTTATTGTCTAGATCTCAAACATGTGTCTTTTTTAACTTTATACTATGGGTTTTTACATATTTCTGAGATTATCATGGAATATCACATTTTGTGTTTTTTAAACATCTCTTTTGGAGAGTTAGCATTCTTTATTGTGTGTTCCCAAAGTACTCCGCCTGTATCTCTACTGTTACATTTATCACAATGGATTAGAGCTGTCTCTCTGCAGTCTGGCTTATTTCAGGATTCCACTAGAGTAGACATTTTACCTTATCCATCAGAATAGCACAAACATCTATTATATTGACAAATCAGACAGTATAGTCACTGATTCTTAGCACAAGGTGCACAAACAAAAGTCAAAAAGCCAACAAATAGAGAACAATCTATGATCTTAAAAGGAAAAATAATTGTTTTAATTTTTTACTGAAGTGTTAGTAAAACTCAATATTCTATCCACATATAAATGTAGGCAACAAACCATATTCATGTTAGCAATATCTAATATCTGTAATTACATCAGCATTAAAAATCCAGGATAGTTTCATAGAAAATTACAGTTTTTATGGATATCTTGAGAAATGATCTATAGTTCATGGATTTACATGGCAGTAATTATTAATTTATTTGCTATGTTAAAGAAAATAAGAATGTTACTCTTTTTTAATATAATTTTTATATTTCTAATTCACATTATATATTTAGAAATATTTCTCTGATAATAATAATATCAAGTAACTTCACAAAAATGGCACAAGGATACATGGCAGAAAATGTTTAAGTGCTCCTAGCACACGTATGTTTGAAGAGTAAATTTCAGAAATACTTTTACATTGTTAGAAAATAATTTGCTTTTCTTAAATTTTGTTATCTGTTTTTTTCAATATTTTTAGTTGTAGATGGACTCAGTACCTTTATTTTATTTATTTATTTTTTATTTGGTGCTGAGTTTTAAACTCAGTGCCTCATACATGCCAGGCAAGTGCTCTACCACTGAGCTACAACCCTAGTCCTATGTTATCAGTTTTTAATTTTATATTTTGGCATAGCTGACTTATTTAAAACAATTGCTTTAACATCCCAATATTTTCTGCCTTCAAAACAAAAACACAGGCATTAATATTTATTGTCTTTATATTACATTCAAAATAATAACTTCAAACAGAGAATATTCTAGAAATTTTAATATGTACATTTATTTGTTTTTGTTTACCTAACTTCCAAGAAATATTAATCCAATGGTAAAAGCTTCTCCCTCTTAAATTATATTATGTTTGGAAATGAAAAGAATAACATAACCTCCTTACTCTTTCTCACTAAAGAGAATCAAAATGTTGTTTATACTATCATCAGCTCTTAGAGTCTAAATTCAAGAAAACCTTTATATGCACTAATTTTTAACATGGTTCATCTTCAATTAAACTGTGAACTAGAAAACTGAATCTGATTTCACAATAGCAAATGAATGATCTATTTTTTAATAGTTTTTCCAATCAAATTATAAACATGTAAATGTAAAAACTAGCATAAAACAGCATTGTGTACATGTAAAGTAAAAAGACATTATTATTACTTAAATACATTCCAAATTCAATGACAGTTGTAGAAATTTCAAGATCTCACAATATTTATCAAACATATGCATAATAATTTTGACACAAAAATATCACATTAGCAATGTATTAAATCACACAGAAAGTGTAATCTGGAAGTGATCAAGAAATGAACTCACTTCTGAAAGCAAATTTCTTCAGCATGTATATGGATTAAAGGAAAACAAGTAGAAAGACAAAGGGGAAGGATGGAGAAAAAGAAGGGTGGACAAGATAAAGGGAGAGAGTAAAGGAGGAAGGAAGAAAGGTATAATTTAGGTAAAAATAGAAGCAAAAATCAGGAGTAGAATGAAAAAGCCATTCAGTATTTTTAAAATTATGAACAGTATATTGTAACTTCACTATCTTGAGATCCACTGCTCAAAAGTCTGTATCTTTTGAAAGTCTGTACTATAAAACATGTTTTATTGGGGAGCCAAGCCCTTTTCTAGAGTCACTTTTCATGTGTTAGTGGGTTAATAAGGAATTTATTAGCATTTTCTGTTCCTTGGAGACATTCTTAAAAAGCAAGACATAAAAATCTTGACACATACCCTATAATGATGATGGAAAACTTAACTAATTCAAGAAAAGACAAGGAATTAGATTTATATGTAGCAAATATTTCCTAAATATGTTGACATTTCAATGCATATTACACATATAAGAAAAGCCAAAAGCTGAATTGTCACTTGTGAAGTCTCTTTTTCTATTATAATATCTTATCTACAAATCGGATATGCTCATGTGTCCATAAATTTTGGAATGAGAAACTAGAATGTCAATTTTATCAATGCTCCATCTGATTATAATGCAAAATAGCCTTAAGCAGGCCTTTGAGGGCTCGGCTTCAACTAATAGAGATATGGATAAATTATAAGCTTGCTTGCTGCAGAGCCCATAAGTTATACTGTAGTCATTTCTATAATAGAAGCAATGGAATGAAAATTAGATTTCCCAACTTAAGCATTTTTTAAAAATATATAACAAGGTCATTATGCTATGTGATAAAATTAATCAAAAGTTAATAACTAAATTAATGTCTGTAATCAACTCATTTATTTAATTAAAATAGATTCAATTTGGGAAACTTGATGTTAAGTAACATGAATACATATAAAATAATAAAGACATAATACTGAAATGGGTACAGGTTCTAAGTTGAACCAATTTGAGTTTAAACTTGAGCTATATTATTTTCAAGGCAAAGTCTTCCTTAGCAAATCACCCAAATGCCCCGAATGTCAGTATTCTCATTGAAAAAAGGATGGTACATAAAGTAAAAAAATGCTTATTTTCTAATATCTATTTTTTTCTTTCCTATAGCTCTTTTGCATACTGTACAATTGGAAAATCAGTAGAATAATCCAAACTGTCTTGTATGCTCAGAGATTCAATAATGTTAAGCCTAAAATTTAAAAATGATCAAGTATTTAGTATTGATAGAAAACTTGCAACTTTCTTATTTTCTTAAAGGAATGTGTTCAAATTAGCTAACTCATACAATGAAACACATTACTGTCACATGATTCCTTAGATAATGGCTATCAAAAAAAAAAGAAACAAAAAACATTCATTTCTTTACCTGATTTTGAAAACATAAATCTAAATTATGTAGTAATATGTGTCCATTTCTGTCCCATTTTCTTAGAAACTTTTTCCAAATTATACAATAGCAATTTCAAAATAGTATCTTGAAACTAAAGCATTGATAATAAAATTGATAATAAGTAAGACTTCTATTGGATATATAGCATTCCTTTATCACTTAATTTCAATATAATTGGACATGATTTTGTTTTTCAGAGTTGTAAAATTCTTTCTGCAATAGAGAATCCCACATCTCTTGCTTCTGCACTTTCCCTGGTGTCTTGGTCAATGTAAAACAGAAAAAAACAAGACCCCATATGATTAAAGAGTAAAACCTATTAGGAGAAATAATATAGCCAGGTTAATTCTCAGTCTTGTAGAGTTAACAGTCATATCAGATTAGAAGAAACTTTCTCACATGAAAAGGAGGAAATTCCAGATGACCAGGGGAAAATGAACATGTAGAATGAAGAAACTATAACCCACAGTTACCTTGACCTAATTGGCATAATAAAGCTCCTAGGTGGAGTTTAAGACAGTATTAGGACATGATGCATGATGAAGAGGAGTTCAGGTACAACTGAAAACCCACCTCTGAATATGATAGCAATATAGCAATGTCCTGCCTACCCTGCACATGACATAAGAGCTGGATACATTTGTGTTTTGCACGTGCCAGCCTGACACTCTTGGTCAGTGCTGTGGCTCTCTGGCTTGAGTGGAAGCTGAAAATAAACCCTTGTCTTTGCTTGAATTCTTTGTGGGTCCAATTTTTGTTTGTACCAACTCTTGACCCAAAGACCTGAGTTGGATCCAGTGTCTCATAAATTCTTTTCTAAGGATCATCTTAGAGGCCTTACATGAGTAACCTTACAGAGTGTTTTTTTTTTTTTTAAACTGGAGACCGGATATTGAATCCATGAGTAGTTTATCACAGAGTTACATCTCCAACCTTTTTATTTTTCGCAATAGAATCTTGCTAAATTGCTGAGGCTAGCCTCAAACTTGGAATCTTTCAGCATCAGTCTTTTGCATCACTAGCATTATAAGCCTACACTACAACATTCAGAACTGGTCTTCTGTTATACTTTTTAACCTTATTTCATTTGTTTCATTAATAGTGTTTACAGTACTTATTAAACATCTCTTTTCCTTCTTGCTTTTCTGTTACCTCAAACACTTTGAAAGGTTTATCAAGTGAAAAAACACATTTTATTATAACCCATATAAGCAAATGACTAAAGTAGTACTCTCAAACAGTTGCTCAATATTTTTAATTGATATTAGTTTAAGTTGATAAATCATAATTGTATGCATTTGTAAGGTACAATAGGATATTTTGACATGTGAACTTGAAAAAATTATTGCATACAATATTACTATTTTAGTTTGTTATAAATTATATGAACAACTGCTTATGATTCCTTTTACATACTGTTATGTTTCATTCATATGGACTCACATGTTTTTAAACCCTGACAAACACAATGAATTGGCTATGGAAGAGACAGGATTTTCCTTTTGCATATAAATCTATTGACTTGGTTATGAGGATTTTCAAAGCAAAAAACAAAATGCAAACAAATAAAAACAAAAAAGAAACCCAGTCCCTTCAAAAAAAAAAAAAAAGGGGGGAAGGGGGGCTATACATGCAACATGCTCCTAACTTATCCCTTACAAATGTCCCTAACTCCATTGTTGTTGTTCTCTGCCTATAAATAGGGCTGAGTGAGGAACCTGGGGAGAGTTTATCTTTCCAGGTAATAAAAAGACTTTGACTAAAGACAGTCTGTGCTTTTCTGATTTATTCCTGACAGAATTGTAGATGTAAGGCCAAGAGGTACAATAGACTCTAACAATAGGAGAATAAATTCATGCTAACAAAAGGAGGATCTGGTTCCTGGGTAGCAAGGTTGAGCTGCAATTCCAGCCCAAACTGCTTGGTCCCTGAACTTTCTGTCATGCAATATAAGTGGATTGAATATTTAACATATGCTTCAAAGAGTCACATATAACTTTGTCACATAATAGCTCTTCCTATATATTTTCATGGAAATCTGAATCCCAAAATCAGGCCAATTGTAATCCTAGAATACAAAAAAGTCCCACTTGCCATCACCGTGCTTTAACTAATGTACAAATTATATAAAATAACAATGCTAAAATACTTTCGATGAGTATTCCCTAAGGGGCTCTGTTGTAGCTCAGTCACAGAGTGGTTGTGTGAGGCACTGGGTTCAATTCTCAGCACCACATATAAATAAGTAAAATAAATGTTCATGACAACTAAAAAATATTACAAAAAAGAATACCCCCCGAATATGAACATAACATTTCTTGCCATTTTTAACTATCAACAATAGCCATTAATACACAGCACTTTTAATAAAAATATTTCAAATTCATAAATAGTACTATTTATTCTTTTGAATATATGCTAGTAAATGTAATTGGCATTATTTTGTAACAAATGGACATTGTAAATATTATAAATCTAATTACATAGGATAAAATATTCATTTTAAATATTGGCAAAAATCAGTTTATATATATGTATACATATATTTGTCTAGTATTCTCAAAATATAAACATTCAATGCATGATATTTCAAGAAATTTGTAGTTAATTTAAAACTTGACCAATAGTTACAGATGAATACTGTTCTTCATTCGGCTCCTAGACACTTTAATCAACCTGCAGGCATGTTGGGATCAATCAATTGCAGCAGTTGTGTTCATTCATCTTTGTCCTGCCATTCATTCTGTGGCAGCAAGGAGCACACTGTGTAATTGAATTTGGTTGAAATCTAATATAAGAGCAAACTGTGACACAGTAGCTATAATCGGTTTGATTCAAAAATGTGAGCACGTGTTTTTGTTTGTTGCTGTCACAGCGATGAGTAGGATACTCTGTTCTAGAATAGTACCATAAACAGGAGTTTTGAGGAAAGGTAGAAAACATACTTTCGGACATACCAAGTGTGTTCATAGATTATCAGTTGGAATATTATAGATAGTCATAGGACAGTAATAAATACAATACAGTGTTTGCACAAAATAAGGAAATGAAGCAAAAGACTTTGAAATTTTTCCAGTTTATGCAAACAAGTAAATGTAAATGTTTCTATAAATATTATCATTTATTTAGGAAATTTTGGTGATGCAGTAAAATTCTCTCTTTTAGAGATTTGAAGAATCTGAAAATTATGCTTATGTCTATATTCTAAATAAAATTTTCTATAAAGATTGTCTCTGATTATTATTTTTTGTTTTATTGTATAGTTAATTTGTGATATAACTCAAGGTATCCTGTATGAATAATAATAATTGCCCTGAAATACTTGATTTTATATCTGAGGGAAATAAAAAGTTTCTCCAAGAAGCAACTTCACTGTTCACTGATTATCAGTTTGTCTGAGTACGGTGAGGCAGAACATGCTCATATGCAACAAGTAACCTGAAGCAGATTTATTAACAGATAGGCAGCAAGGGACAAAAGAAGCCTAAGATCTATTATTGAGCTAGTCCCTCAAGATTCAGGAAAGCTTCCAGGAATGGATGCAATCTCACTATGACTGTTCCACTAGCATACCTGATCAAGAACTCTGATCTGCACCCCACCCTCTTAGGGGAATAGAACTTACTGGGCAAAGCTTTGAAGGATATTCTGTCCCAGGAGAGAGAAACAAAACCTGGCCTGTCTCCAGCAGTTCCTCCTTATCTCAGGATATTAAATTTCCAGCAAATTCTCCAGTTATTTTTGAGAATTACAAGCAAGAAAGGGAGATCTGGGTTCCTTATCACCTGGAGAATTGTTTTGTAATCCACTTCCTTACTCAAATATTTTTCTTAGCAAAGCTGGCTCGTGCCTATTGGTCTCCCTCCTAGATATGGGGGCAGATGTTTATCGTATCAGTTTGGTATAAGACCTTAATTGGCATCTTAGTGTAACTGCAATGAGTAATAACCAGAATATATTTTACTGACCTCAGGAGGAATACTACTGCAAGCAGGATGACCAGGCCCCCCTGAAGTAGTGATATAGCGCAGGTTCCCAATGATCCAAGGAGAAAGTAACTACAGAGGTCAAAGAAGTCTTCAGGTGGCTCCACTCCCTGCAGTTAATGGAACTGCTTCTGGAGCTCTGCTACTTGTGTTGCTACAATACCTAAGGTGTTTATTGAAGTATATTAGGGTTTCTTGGCAAATATATGCAGTCCTCTCAATTGGACTAAAGGAAAGTCTTCAACAATTCTGTTCTTTAAAACAACTTTCCCAAGGGACTTGAAGTATATCTGCTAAGATACCAAGAATATGGCATTAGAGGAAGCAATATCTACCATGGTCAGAGACAAGCTTCTTACCATTTTTTTCTTAAAAACTAATTTATATGTATAATTCCAAAGATCACATATTAGACACAGACCTGGAGTCAGTTATATCTCTTATCATGTTCCAAATAGGCCTGGTAAGCAACTTTAGGCTGCTGGCCCAGTGGTGCATCTCACTCCCCAGGTGTGACATCCAGGGGCACCCCCAGTAAGTACAATTTGCTGGATTCTACCTCCTGCCAGATTTCTAGGCATGATATTTCCCATCCAATATTTGAATTATCTCTGGCCACCTGCAGTGAAAGATGCAGCCCTAATGTCCCCACCCCCTGTACTTGTTCCCCCATTTTATTGTTCAGTGATCTATTCATGGATATAGAAGTATTAATGTTCATCAGCCAAAACTCATTGGTGGCACATTGGTCTGAGTTCAGTTTTCTCCATACAATGTTGTTCATGATACCTCTGCATAGAAAGTGCAAAAGCAGGGCAGATCTTGTTTTCATTGTCATTGTTGGAACTTCCTCATGAAAGTAACAGGGCTTGATGTACCAAATTACCAGGCCAGAAAGGCATTTATTGCTGTTCATATGGTTTAAATATGAGGTATCCCTCAAAAGTTCATGTGTAACACAATGCAAGAAGGTTTAGAGATGAAATGATTTGGTTGTAAGTGCCTTAACCAAAGGCATTTGGTTGATCCCTGATAGGGATTAAGTGAGTGATAACTATAGGCAGGTAGTGTGTGGCTGGAGGAGGTGGGTCCTTGAGGGCAAGCCTTTGGGGTTTATATTTTGCCATTGATGAGCAGAGCTCTGTTTACTTCCTGTTGGCCATGTCATGAGCCACTTTTCTCCAACACATTCTCAGGCCATGATGCCTGCCTCATCTCAGGTCCTGAGGAATGAAGTCAGCTATCTTTGAACTGAGACCTCTGAAACTGTGAGCTCCAAAATAAAAGTTTCCTCCTCTAATTGTTCGTGTCAGGTCTTGGTCGCAGTGGCAAAAAAGCTGACTAAAACATGGATGTAACATTCTGGCAGAATCTATTGAGTTAATATATAACATCCTCTATTCCCACCATGCAGAAGATACCAGATCCTCACTCAGAAAGTTAAGGTCTGAGTTCTGAAACATAAAATAATTTACAATTGTCAAGACAATAAGGTCACTCTACAAAGTGACAAAAAGAGGTCTGGAATGACAGATCCAGCACTTTGTCAGGTTGCCTGTGGTGGCCAGAGCTTAGGAGAACCTAATGAAAATTTTATGTTTCTAGGACTCTGATGCTATGTCCTTGTGGGAAAAGTATACAGGTGAGTGTGTTACCTTTCCTGGAATCCCAGGAGTCCCTCACTTATGGGACAGGGTTTGGGCTGAGTTAGTGCAGCAGCCTAGTTTGTCTGTCTTTGTCCTGAGACTACTACCTCTGCTAGCACCCATGTGCCCTTCTTGGTTGATCCAAACCTTTTGGCCTCAGTTTTCCCATTCAGGAGAGAAGGTCACAAGTATTACAAAGTTACCCATGAGACTGTAAGTATCAGATGTTCCCAGCTCTATTAAGTGGGCCCAAACATCCTGGTATTCATTGGTCCTATATCCACCCTTGTGGGATTCCAAAGAAGAGAAGCACCCAGAAAAAGAAAATTGTTCAGATTACAGTCAGGGTCCATCTGGGGTACTATGGTAGCTTAGGCTACAAAACATCTTACCGACATTCATTCTAAATGGAATAAAGGGAAATATAATAGTTAGCAACACTGATATTATGATTTTGAGGGCATCCATCTGGCCCACCTTCACTCCTACTAAGCCTACAGTTTCTCACATATGTGACAGTCATGTTTCCCTTCTGTTTGAATGAAGTGTTTATTGACCATATTGTCTTTCGGGGGTTTTGGGACCACAAATAGGCCATTCTGAGTCTTCTTTTCAGCTACTTTGTGAGTCAGAACTTCTTCCATTCAAAGGCTCCATAGACCTATGGATAAAAGAGTGTTGAAAAGTCCGCTGTATTCCTTGAGGTTTATCTATTTGTTACCTTGCTTAGGTGGGGAAAGATGTTCCTTGAGTAGTGTGAAGTTTCATGAAGTATTTAGAAATGGCATAAGTTCCTCTCAAAGGTAGCTATGATAGGGTCAGAATCCATATGAGTGACATATATTTGTCCCTTCAAAGTAGCAAGCTGTTTCCATTGTCCTTATCCCTACACAGAGGATCCTTTAATAGTCCAGTTACTCAGTTGCTTTTCTTTTAAACAAATGATAAGCCTGTTGTAAATGGCCCAAGAGCCAGTGATAACGTGTCAACATATGGTAACAGGGTAGCCTACATGACTATTATCATTGTGGATAACATTTATGTGCAATATCAGTCAAAAGATAGCTTGCAGATGGTGGTCATAACTCAGTGGATCCTGTCTGCTTGCTGTTTTATAGACCATCAGTAAACCATGCCTCGCTATCTGTAGGTGTGTCTAGGAAACTTGGGCAGTAAGTAGTTGGAAAAGTTAAAGTATCCCCTATAGGTCAGTTGGTCCCTTTAAAAAACTAATCATTCATTCATGGATACTGCAGGTTCCTGGTGTTTTTACTGGGTCTGGTCTTAATTGTATTAGTTCATTTCACAATTTATCCTTTTCTGCCTGTTCAATTTTACTGGTGGAATTTGAACATGTCCACGTGTGAATGGTCAGTTCAGGTTGCAGTCTTATATGTGGTACTATGGCTGTAAGATATTCCGTCTCCAGTATGGCAAGTATAGCATTGCCATTCAGAAGGTCTCTCTCTATTGACTACCTCAGGGAAATTCTGCATCCAAAAGTAAATGTAGATCAACATGAATGCATTCCCCTGGCAGTTTTATTTTGTTACAAATTCCCGTCGGTTGTATGGGAGTTGAGAACACTTACAGTTTCCTCAAAATTTCTAAAGATTTAAAGTCAGGTTCTAAGCCACAGCTTATTGAATGGCCTCCAAAGTTTGCTGCTTCAAAAGGCCCCATTGGCATTGGGGCTCCACTGGTTCTAGTAGCTTTGACTAAGGAATCTAAAACAACATTCTAGTGGGGTGCATGCTTTACTGCCCAAAGATGCCTATCAGCTATTAGACATCCTTTAATTAGTGGATGTCCTGGGATGATGTCCGAGTATTAAACATTTTTGCTTGATTATATCTGGGATAATTCCTCTGGCTTCCAACTACAATGGCTTTGGCATTTCACCTGTGTTAATTCATTGTAGGTTTCTAATCCCCAAAGAACTTTTAAACTAAACTGGATTACATTGTAGCAGAGCAATACTGTAAGTGCAAAACAAGGGATCTTGCACAACATTCCTCTATTTCTGCTTTCATTTTTCTCTGCCTCATTCCATGAAACCACCTCCCATCTTCTTATGGTTTGGATGAGAGTTGTCCCCCAAAAGCTCATGTGTGAGAAAATGCAAGGACATTCAGAGGTGAAATAATTGGTTTATAAGAGCCTTAACCCAATTAGTGAATTTATCCCCTAATGGGCAGGTAGGATGTGGCTAGAGGAGGTAGATCATTGGGAGGGGGCATGCATTTGGGGTATGTATTTTGTATCTAGCAGTGGAGTCTCTCTCTCTCTGCTTCCTGATGATCATGTGAGATAGTTTCTTCCACCACACTCTTTTGCCATGATGTTCTGCCTCACCCTGAGCCCCAAGGAATGGAGCCAGCTGTCGATAGACTGAGACCTCTGAAACCATGATCCCCTAAATAAACTTCCCCTCCTCTAATTGTTCTTGTCAGGTCTTTTAGTCACAGCAGTAAAAAAAAAAACCATAAAAACAAAAAAACAAAAAAACTGACTAAGACGGGCACGGTGGCGTACGCCTGTAATCCCAGCACTTTGGGAGGCTGAGACAGGAGAATTGTGAGTTCAAAGCCAGCCTCAGCAACGGTGAGGCGCTAAGCAACTCAGTGAGACCCTGTCTCTACATAAAACACAAAATAGGGCTGGGGATGAGGCTCAGTGGTCAAGTACCCCTGAGTTCAATCCCCGGTACCAAAAAAAAAAAAAAAAAAAACTTGACTAAATCACATCTACTGTTGCAATTATATTACTGTTCCCCAGGAAAAAATGTAATTGAATGTCCAGCATTTATGCTGCCAAACTGATGTTACCATCTTTGCATGATTGGTAGGTAGGGGATATTACCCATCCTATCTCACAATGATCCATCAATCCGACCAGAATCTGTTCCCTGTAACAATTTTGTTTAGCAGGTTCATCCCACATTGGTTATCAACCTGTCTGATTCTGGTAAGGTAGAACATACTTACACACAAGTCATACAAAACAAATTTACAATTTGCTACATATAGCTAGGGACAAAAGAAAGAACTATCATGAGCTGATTTCCCAAGTCTCAGGAAAACTTGCTGGGGATGATGGCACTCAACTGTGCATGAACTACTTTCACCACAGCTGAGGATCCCTGAAAGGCAGGTGACACTTGGTTATGTACCTCAGAAGAAAAATGACACACTGGGAGAAGCTTTTAGGATATTTTGTCTCTAGAGGAGAGTCAAGGCCAGGCAATTCCTCTCTAACTAAAGATGGCACATTCAGCCGGGCGCGGTGGCTCAAGCCTGTAATCCCAGCACTTAGGGAGGCTGAGACAGGAGAATCGCGAGTTCAAAGCCAACCTCAGCAATGGCGAGGTGCTAAGCAAGCAACTCAGTGAGACCCTGTCTCTACATAAAACACAAAATAGGGCTGGGGATGTGGCTCAGTGGTCGAGTACCCCTGAGTTCAATCCCCAGTA